>JADBJO010010443.1:48104-65604 GCA_016801955.1 Conus betulinus | reverse complement strand
AAATGCAAGGACAGGATGGAAGCAACCTAACTGGAATGAAGCACGTATTTACTCCCCTATGGATGATGTTGATGATGATGTTGATGATGATTTTAACCGGCAGTCAAAAGATATGTTTATCAATAAACTTTGGTGAGTCATTGTTGAATTTGTGTTTCTTGTTGGATTGCATTATTGTGAACGGTGCTTGTGCTGGCGATCTTGATGGTCAGTTTACTCATATTTCACCACATGGTAATAGTGTGATTGATTGTTTTATAATCACTAAAGGGCTGTTTGCAAGTAACTGTCATTTACATATTGGAAACCGTGTTGATTCTTGGCATTTGCCAGTCGAGTTCAGTTGGAAATCTGGTTTTGATTGCATAAACAAGTTTAGAATCGTAGATAATGAAGAGAATTGTATTGTGTGGTCTGAAGATTATTTGCAAAAGTACAGACATGAATTGAATTCGCATGTGTTTAATTGCCATATCCATGAAGCTGCTCAAGCACTTTCAACTGACATCAACACTTCCCTAGATATATTTGTTAAAGCTTTGTGTGGCGCTGCTGCCTCCATGACTCGAACTGTGGGCAATAAGAAGAAATGCATAAATGAATGGTATGATAAACAATGCTCAAAAGAAACGAATCGTCAGACGTTACCTAACACTATTCCAGAGATAAAAAAAGAGTAATGTACAGCATAGAGATAGGTATGTGGATGAAAGGAGACAATACAAAGAACTGTCATTTATTAAGAAAAAAGAATTTGACGATGGAAGGATAACTAAACTAAAACAGTCAACCAGCGACCCTAGGCATTCTGGAAAATTATTAGAACTGTGAACAGAAAAAAATGTAATGCACAGTGACATCTCCATGGACCAGTGGTATGAACAATTCCACAGGATATTTAACATGATGACACCTGGGCTGGCTCAAGAGGAAATCTTAGCCGACGAACCAATGAACGAATCAGATGAGCCTCTTTTTAACGATCCTATTTCTGAAGAAGTTGTATCCAGTATTAATAAACTTAAAGCCAGTGAAAGTTCTGGTACCAATATGATACTTGCTGAAATGCTTAAACATGCCAACGAAACAGTAATTGAATTTCTCGTAGAACTTTTCAACAAGATATTCGAACAAGGCATTTTCCCAAAAGAATGGTGTAAATCCATTATTATTCCAATCTACAAAAAAGGGGATGCTAATCTACCCGATAATTACCGTGGTGTAGCATTAACAAGTGTCGTGAGCAAAGTTGTACACATCTATTCTGAATAAGCGACTCTCAAGATGGGCAGATAATGAAGGAAAATTAGCAGAGGAACAAGGAGGGTTTAGAGCAGGATATAGTACAATTGATCACATCTTCACTTTATACTCTGTTGCTGAAAAATATTTGGCAAGAAATTCTAAGCTGTATGTAGCTTTTGTCGATTTCAGAAAAGCGTTTGATTCTGTTGACAGAAATGTCTTATGGCATGTGTTAAGGAGAAGTGGGATAGATGGAAAAATTGTATAAAGCACTTTGAGGAAGCTACGACTCAGTCATTGCATGTGTCAGGGATAAGCATTCTTATTCTGATTTTTTTTTATTGTCTGCGGGGAGTAACACAAGGATGTGTACTTAGCCCAATTATGTTTTCCTTTTTTGTCAATGAATTAGCCGTAAATTTGATCAGGAAAGGGAAGCATGGAGTACAGATGGTAGCAGGATCTGCAGAGGTATTTCTTTTGCTCTTTGCAGATGATGTGATTTTGCTATCAGAGATACTGCCATAGGTCTACAGAATCAGCTGAACAATCTAAAAAAAAAAAAAAAGAAGCCGACAGATTATGCCTAGAGATGAATCTAGATAAGACTAATGTTATGGTTTTCCGTAAAGGTGGTTATCTTGGAATAAGAGAAAAATGGAAATATGGAAATGAAGAAATTAAATCAGCAAACACACAAATATTTAGGGTTAATATTTACAACACAAAATTAAGTTTGAGTGCTGCCCTTTCAGACATGAGCAGAAAAGGTAAGATGGGTGTTATTGAAATTCAAAAATCACTAAGGAAACTACATACAATTGATCCTTCTCTACTCTGGAATCTTTTTGATACCCAGATCGAGCCTATATTGACTTACGCAGCAGAAGTTTGGGGGTTAGAAAATACAGGATTAATAGAAAAAGTACATACTTTTGCCATTAAACGATTCCTGGGTGTACCATTGCACTCTTCAAACAAAATGATTTACGGAGAAACAGGAAGATATCCATTGTATGTTCGAACAGCAGTAACATGTGTTAAATACTAGTTGCAAGTGGTAAGATTACCGATTAATAGAATATGTAGGCAAGCCTATGATATGATGTTAATACAGTCAGAAGCAGGCAAACACAACTGGGCATCAAAAGTTAGGAACACTCTGACAGAAAATGGCTTTGGGATAGTATGGTTGTCTCAGGGTGTTGGCTTTGAGAAGGGGTTTATATCAGAATTTAAGGAAAGACTTGTTTCATGCTACAAACAAAACTGGCACTCCGAAATTGAAAATAATGGTAAATATGAATGGTATCATTCCTTTAAAATCACGTTTGAAGCTGAGAGGTATCTGTCCTTAATAGCAAATAAAAAGATGAGAGAAGATCTGGTAAAGTTTAGATTAAGAGTGCATGGTCTAGGTGCTGCAAAACACTGGTTTATGACTAGTGAACGAAGTGCTGACTGCCCAATGTGCGGTCACAATAATGAAGATGAAGTACACTTTCTTTTCCAACGTTGCTTCTTCTCAGATATTCGCCGAAAATTTTCATTTTTCAAAATGACTCATATTGAGCCTACAGTAGGTGCCGTAATAAATCTCTTGTCAACTCGTAATGATACAACCATTATTGCTCTTGCTAAATATTTGACTGAAGCTACCAGTGCGAGAAGAAGGAAACTAGAACTTGACGAAAATAGTATTGTATTCTGATTTTATTTGTTCTGTATTAGTATGTTCTTTTGTAAGAGAGGTGGATGGCCATATAGTCTCAGCGTGTGTGTGTGTGTGTGTGTGTGTGTATGTGTGTATGTGTGTCTTCGTGCGCGCGCGCATACGTGCGTGCGCGCTTGCACTTGTGCGTGAGTGTTTATGGGACAACGTGAAGGGGATCGGGGAGGAGAGGGAGGGAGAAGGGCGGTCGGGCGGTCGGGGAACTGTCAGATTAGATGGTGAGGTTGAGAAAAACGAGGAATGGAAGAATGTGAGCTTGCGTTTAGGCCTACTCGTTTTGTTTAGCGTGTAAGGCGAGTGAAGGGAATGGGAATAGTATTTTTGAACTAAGCGGGTGGGAATGGTAGCGTACGAAAGGATGTTATATACGGAAGTTTTCCGACTGTTTTCCCACGTGTGGGTTAGTCATTGTTATAATATATGTTGTGCCTTTCTAACAACGTGAGCGATTTGATAAACCCATACTTCCTGATACCTTGTTAATTTAATCATTATTTATCTTCCTTATACTTTATTTTCATCATACTTTAATGAATCAATGTATCAAGGCGTATGTGTACCCCCTTGCCTAAATGGCTTGTTAAGCAAAAAGGCAATAAATCGTCAAAGCGTCAAAGCGTCTCTCTCTCTCTCTCTCTCTCTCTCTCTCTCTCTCTCTCTCTCTCAATCACACTGATACATCATCATGTATTAAACAATGAAGTGTTTGAGATCTGTGTGAACCATTGAACTGAGAAAAAAAATGGAAATGGCCTGCATGTATTCACTTGCGTGTGCACATGCGTGCACACGCGCAAGCGAATGTGTGTGCGTGCGTGTGCGTGCGTGCTTGCGTGCGTTGTGCGTGCGTGTGCGTGCGCGCGCGCGCGCGCGCGCGCACGTATGTGTTGTGTGTGTGTGTGTTGTGTGTGTGTATGTGTGTGTGTGTGTGTGTGTGTTGTGTGTGTGTGTGTGTGTGTGTGTGTGTGTGAAGTCAAGTCAACTGAAGTCAAGTCAAAATTTAGGGTGAAGAATAAGATTATGAGCTGTTTTTCATCCTGCCCTCAAAACAATTAGGTGTGTAAGTGCGTGCGTGTGAGCGTGCGTGCGGGCGGGCGAGCGTACGGGCGTGCGTGCGGGCGTATGGGCGTGCGTGCGTGCGTACGTGCGTACGAGCGTGCGTGCGTGCGTGCGTGCGTGCGTGTGCGTGCGTGCGCGTTCGTGCGTGCGTGCGTGTGTGCGTGTGTGTGTGTGTGTGAGAGAAGGAGGAGGGGAAGAAGAGAGCACCTTGTTAATCTGATTTCTTTTTTTTTCATCGGTTACTAAGCTGACACAAACAACAAACCCTGCTGTTCATTGTACCCGGTTAGGCCCACATTCCTCGGACGTGTAGGGACAAGGGTTCTCGTCTTCCAGCTCGGCGCACTGGGCCAGCAGGTCACACAGAAAGTGGGCAGACAGGTGAGGCCACACGGACACGGAACAGTTCCACCTCTCCTCACCCTCGGCACCCTCAGAGCCAGCGACTTTTTGGGGCCTCAAGACGTTGGAATGAACCGAAAATCGGAGTTGGAATCCAGTGGTCTCATAATGGTTGTCACTAGAGAAGTACCATGACATTGACGAGTCTTCGTTCTGCAAGTCTGTAGGAGATGAGGGAAGCAGAAATGGCTCGGGGGTCAGCTTGGCAGAATATGTGGTGAACTGATCGCCAACGGTGTGCGATGCTGACAAAAAAACCGGACGCAACGTCCAGGGAAGTGAACCAACATGTCGCCGAAGCCCAGGTCTGTCACGAACACACTGATGAAGAAGAGGTGGTCAGGGGGTGGCGTGAGTGTGACGCAGCTTTTCATGTTTGCTGGGTAACGGGTGACTCTGTTCCATCCAGGGGTCTGTATGTATCCTGCATAACAACAACACATCTCAGG
Organism: Conus betulinus; assembly: GCA_016801955.1. Classification (NCBI taxonomy): domain Eukaryota; kingdom Metazoa; phylum Mollusca; class Gastropoda; order Neogastropoda; family Conidae; genus Conus; species Conus betulinus. The sequence continues at coordinate 60,717 of JADBJO010010443.1, read as the reverse complement.
GACAGATTGGAAGAATACACTTTGCTTCAAATCTCGATCCTCGATCGAATAAGGGTTTTCTGAGTTCTGAGTTCAATTATTCCGCTTCTCTGATTTTCAGTCCTCTAATTTTGAGTTCTCTAGTTCCAGTTACCTAAATTCCCGTTCTCGAAATTCCTGTTCTCTAATTTCAGTTCTGTGAATTCAGGTTTCTAAATTAAGTTTTCTAATTTTTGTTCCTTATATTCAGTGTGCAAATTCAGTTCTTTAATTTCAGTTCTGTAATGTCACTTTCATTTATTTAGCTCCCTAAATTCAGATCTGTGAGTTCTCTTTTGTAGATTCTGTTCTCTAAATTCAATGTTCTAAATTCAGTTCTTAAAATTCATTTTTTCTTCTCACATTCCAGTTCTCTATCTTCAGATCTCTCAGTTCAGTTCTCTCTAATTTCTGTTCCCTTATTTATGTTCCCTAATTTATGTTCTCTCTAATTTCTGTTCTAATTTATGTTCTTATTTATGTTCCCTAATTTATGTTCTCTCTAATTTCTGTTCCCTGATCCCAGTTCTCTGTTTTCAGTTCTCCAATTCCAATTCTCAGAATTTAGTTCAGCTAATGATTTTACACGAGGTGCCAGAGGTGTTAATCTGGGTAGAGTTCCGGACTCGTGATCTTGGTAAATCTGAGGTTGAGGGTTTGAATCCCTGTGGGGACTTTCAGACAGAAAGATTTTTCCTTTGGAGTTAATAGTAATCCTAGTTTTATTTCCCGAAAAGGTCACCTCTCCACACAGGGCTACTGGTTTCAGGTGTTCAATGAACCACTCTGCAATACAGTTCTGTTGTGTCATTTAAGATTGATGGTATACGTTGTCATTAAGCATGCACTCTATGCCTCATACTACGAAACCTCCTGCCAGTAACGATTGTGCGGTTTACTTTCATTCATCTGTGGAGAGAGTCAGTCAGTTCTGCGACAACAACAGCAAAAACAGTCCCCTTGAATCTATCTTGGAATAATGAATGCATGGACTTCGAGGGGAGAATCAAAACCAGTGCATGAACAACGGATGCCTTTTCTCATAAAAAGAGGTGAACTTGTCATTCGAGAACTTGTCAGTTTCCCAACTCTCGCTTTCCTTTTTTTTTTTTTTACTTAAAAGTAAAACTGCCTGTTATTCAGAAATCTCCACATTGAAACCGAAATAATGTCATCTTTGTCTTTAACACTAGCTGGTATTGCTACCAGTAAGAAGTGAATTTTTTGAAACATGCCCAGGAGAGAGAGAGAGAGAGAGAGAGAGAGAGAGAGAGAGAGAGAGAGAGAGAGAGAGAGAGAGAGAGAGAGAGAGAGACAGAGAGAGAGACAGAGACAGAGAGAGAGAGAGACAGACAGACACACACACACACACACACACACACACACACACACACACACACAGAGACAGAGAGAGAGAGAGAGAGAGAGATGAGAGAGAGAGAGAGAGAGAGAGAGAGAGAGAGATGTATTTAATTCCTCAGCATTGTGATCTTTTCGCCCTGTCTGTTGGAAGGTCAGCCGTCGTTCAGTACCCAAACCACTCTCGATAGCATCTACAATGAAACAGGAACGCACGAGCGTCGTTTCAGGGCTGGATACTAACACATGCTCGACAAAGTCCCTCCCTCAACCTTCCATCCCCATTTACTAAGAAGACCAACACGTTTGAGAGAAATGAAATAAAAGGACTCACCGTGTGAAGAAGAAAGAAAAACGAGCTCAAGTTTGGGTCTGGAAGAGTCGTCCGCAGCAGCAAAGTACAGAGACAGTTTCGCTTTCTCTGCCAAATATGAATGATAGTATAGTTTGATCGCCCACTCTGTCAGAGATACAATACAGGGAAATGATGCCTTGCTTTCGAGTGCAATCAATTGTATTTGTCTTGATGTCTTCCTTGGTGTCATTCATGAATTCGATTGTCACTACATCAAGGAACATGCACTCTATTCGTAAGTGTACTATTTTGCCACGTGGCACTTGTATGATGATTTTACAGCCAGTGATGCTACTTTGCCCCAGTGTTGTAATAATAGGCGTGACCAGATGTGCCTTCCATGGTTATTTGGTCAATGTCTGTACGCTCAATACATGGAGTCAAGTCCAGGCCTGTCATGTTTGTGAAGGTGGCCACATTGGGGTCAGTGATGTTGGTCGCTTTTAGGGAATGTCGTCAGAGGAGTCATAGTCGGTCAGGTCTGGCCAGTTCCCAGGGAAAGTGTCCTCAGGTGATGGTTTCTTGGGCCTCCCTCTTCACTCTGGCTTCAGACGTCGGGGTAGTTTGTTTGGCACAGCTGCACCTGCACCAGCCTCGCTTTGTGGTGTGTGCGTCCTTCATAACAACAACACAAGCGAGATAATAAACCAAGCATTCTTCTGAAGAATCCAAATTTTATTCTCTTTAACTGTCAGCTATATCTTTCCCTCTTTATTTAAAAAGGCTGTTCATTGCAACTGCAGGTCTTCTGCATTTTAGCTTGAAAGGGGTTTTGAATATACCTACAATTTGCAATTTATGCACTGTTTTTTTTTTTTTTTTTTTTTTTTTTTTTTTTTTTTTTTTTTTTTTTTTTTTTTTTTTTTACTATTCAACATTTTCACAGTCTTAGTGGCCAAGCAAGTAACCCATGCCAAAACAATTTAATCTTGAACGGGTGCTCACTGTGAAATAATTAGGAAGAGCTCTGGAGGCACTCCAAAAGCACTTTGGGTTCATTGACCATGTTTCCTAACCCAGGCCCGCCAACTGGAAAGTAAAACAAAACTAACTGTCTCTCTTCAGACCGAGAGATGCGGTTGATAGCTGAAGAGAACCATGTGATAAAGATGTGCCGCGACCACTGGCTTAATCCTAAATGACAGCCTAAAGGCATTCCCTGGTGTATGAGGTGGGTTGGGGTTTGACTGCTGCAGCCCAACACGTCACTTTGGCTCCATTCAAACTCTACAAGCATTCAACACCACCCACAGTTCTCGTGTTTTCCATGTCAGAGAAGGGAAAAAAAAGGAAGGGGGATCGGTGTTTGTTCTCATTCAGCAAATATACTGCATTCGGCAAAGCAAGTTGTTCAGACGGAGAAGGGGGAGAAACAGTAGGGAGAGGAAGAGGGCGGGGAGAGTGTGGGAGAAGGGACAGTGGGTAGAGTTGTGTGGGAGAGGAGCATAATCTGCAAATTGTTAAACAACATCAGTTTTTGATGATTGCTGTTCTTCTGTCAAGAGAATGCGCTCTCTCAAGATCCCCCTACCTCCTCCACCCCACCTCCTACCAACACATAGCTGTGATATGATGGTGATGACATACACATCACACAGCACATCACCAGGCGTAAACCACAGACATAGCTGTGATATGATGGTGATGACATACACATCACACAGCACATCACCAGGCGTAAACACACAGACATAGCTGTGATATGATGGTGATGACATACACATCACACAGCACATCACCAGGCGTAAACCACAGACATAGCTGTGATATGATGGTGATGACATACACATCACACAGCACATCACCAGGCGTAAACCACAGACATAGCTGTGATATGATGGTGATGACATACACATCACACAGCACATCACCAGGCGTAAACCACAGACATAGCTGTGATATGATGGTGATGACATACACATCACACAGCACATCACCAGGCGTAAACCACAGACATAGCTGTGATATGATGGTGATGACATACACATCACACAGCACATCACAGGCGTAAACCACAGACATAGCTGTGATATGATGGTGATGACATACACATCACACAGCACATCACCAGGCGTAAACCACACACATAGCTGTGATATGATGGTGATGACATACACATCACACAGCACATCACCAGGCGTAAACCACACACATAGCTGTGATATGATGGTGATGACATACACATCACACAGCACATCACCAGGCGTAAACCACAGACATAGCTGTGATATGATGGTGATGACATGACATACACATCACATAGCACATCACCAGTCGTCAACCACAGATATAGCTGTGATATGATGGTGATGACATACACATCACATAGCACATCACCAGTCGTCGACCACAGACAGCTGTGATATGATGGTGATGACATACACATCACACAGCACATCACCCAGGCATAAACCACAGACATAGCTGTGATATGATGGTGATGACATACACATCACATAGCACATCACCAGTCGTCGACCACAGACATAGCTGTGATATGATGGTGATGACATACACATCACACAGCACATCACCAGGCATAAAACCACAGACATAGCTATGATATGATGGTGATGACATACACATCACACAGCACATCACCAGGCATAAACCACAGACATAGCGCTGTGATATGATGGTGATGACATACACATCACACAGCACATCACCAGGCATAAACCACAGACATAGCTATGATATGATGGTGATGACATACACATCACACAGCACATCACCAGGCATAAACCACAGACATAGCTGTGATATGATGGTGATGACATACACATCACACAGCACATCACCAGGCATAAACCACAGACATAGCTGTGATATGATGGTGATGACATACACATCACACAGCACATCACCAGGCATAAACCACAGACATAGCTGTGATGATATGGTGATGACATACACATCACACAGCACATCACCAGGCATAAACCACAGACATAGCTGTGATATGATGGTGATGACATACACATCACACAGCACATCACCAGGCATAAACCACAGACATAGCTGTGATATGATGGTGAGGGACATACACATCACACAGCACATCCCAGGCATAAACCACAGACATAGCTGTGATATGATGGTGATGACATACACATCACACAGCACATCACCAGTCGTCAACCACAGACATAGCTGTGATATGATGGTGATGACATACACATCACACAGCACATCACCAGGCATAAACCACAGACACACTAATCAAGGATCACTCGTAAAGGACGTACCAACGTATCACAGTCTAGTTGTGAAAGAACGTACCAACGTATCACAGTCTAGTTGTGAAAGAAGAACGTACCAACGTATCACAGTCTAGTTGTGAAAGGACGTACCAACGTATCACAGTCTAGTTGTGAAAGAACGTACCAACGTATCAACGTATCACAGTCTAGTTGTGAAAGGACGTACCAACGTATCAGAGTCTAATTGTGAAACGACGGACTGATTCAGCACATCAGAGACCAGTCTTAAATGCACACTAACGTACATATCGAACTGGCTGCAATTAGGATGGAGTACTAGCCTTCTCCCCCCGCCTTGGCTTAAGGCTGTGTCAGACCAATTGACGTAGGTTAAGAACACCAAGGGTACATCACAATGTTGTTATGCTCTACATAGTTAAGCAGGGACTGTCTTCAGTCGTGACAAGCTCCTAGCATAACACCATCAGTCTCCAAAATCCCTTGAAGACGGAGTGTGGCTGCCTACATGGCAGGGTAATGGAAAAAAAAAGGTCACTCACGTAATGGTCACATCCCAAACTGATGCGTTTGTACCATAGCGTTCACGTGCTTTGGCTGCTGGGATGATCCCTGGCTTGCTTTAGCCAGGGTGCAGCAACAACAACAGCCTTCTCAGAATTTGTTTCCGGCTTTTTGACAGTTTTTGTTTCATTCCTCAAATCTGCAAACCAGATCTCTGATCTTCAAACTAAGCCTCTTCCTCACGATGCGAATTTACCCCCCCATCCCCCCCCCCCCCCCCCCCCCCCCCCCCCCCCCCCCATTAAAGAACACTTCAACAGATTGTGGGACACTTCATCACAATGACTTCATCACATTGCCAATTTAGCCCCTGTCCATTAAATAACGGGTTCAATAGATGTGGAAAGTTTTCTGAGGTGATTCAGACGAGCTGCTATGTATCCGGCAGTGAATCAAGTTCAAAAAGTTATAAAGTAGATTCTCTTAAAAAAAAAAAAAAAAAAGGCAAACAAACAAACAAGATGCAAAGCATTTAAAACGTACTCCAAGTTTATCTTGAATACGCGTGTACATGTCGGGAGCATGTTTACTATGAACATATCCATGATCTACCAGTCAGTTATTAGATCTAAAGCTATTTTGAATCCATCAAATACAGTACTTTCATAGACTTTCAATAAGAACTGGGGAGTACAAAAAAAAACTTGTCTTTAATTTCAGCAGAATATTAACGAATCAGTCTCCATACAATCGTTACAATCCTTCCAAAACGTAATGTGACTTTAAATTCCGAGGAAAAAAAAAAAACTACTGTCCAAGACAATTAACACGATAGGCTGTTTGTAGTTTATCAAATCGAAATTATGAGAATGATTGTGTAGCAGACAGTGGACAGTAAGACAGATGATGAATGGTGTGTGTGTGTGTGTGTGTGTGTGTGTGTGTGTGTGTGTAGAGAGTGAGAGAGAGAGAGAGAGAGAGAGAGAGAGAGAGAGAGAGAGAGAGAGAGAGAGACAGACAGACAGACAGACAGAGACAGACAGAGACAAAGTGACAAAACAAAGATGGTTTTAGTGAGCTAGATCTGCCTTTTTTTTAACGTCAACACATTCACTTTATGCAATGTCAGTTTGACTTCCCTCAACCCGTACAACAATCGTTCGAGCGGGCCACGGGCTTTAACACTACTGTGAGGAGTGACATCGTCTGTGCTGACCTCGTGAACTGTTTGGTGCTGTCCAGTGGTGATCATTTTGTTGCGTTCTGTGGCCTGACACACTTTTCAGCCTTCACAATGGAATGCGTTGTTTGTTGCTGGGGAAAAAAGAAAGGTGCTCAGTGTGGTGGTTAGATATCAAAGTGGCTCGCTTTTCCTAACCAGGTTTCAACACACACACACTCACACTCACACACACACACACACACACACACACACACAGACACTTCCATTCCAGTCATGCTGAGTCACATTCTCTTCAAGCCGGTTTCTGTTCTGCTTCTCTCTCCCCTTCCTCCTCATCACCGTCTTCCAAGTCAGGCATTTTGTCTCGTACTCTAACCAGCTTATGCACAGGCACCTCCGCACAGATCTCCCTTCAGCTGTGGTTTACAACACCTCAACATTCACACAATGTATTGAGACAGCATGACATTCAGCTTCACCCTAAGAACGTGCAAATGGGCGTTGAACTTTAAACCAACGATGTAAGATAATATTTCAGCACACTTGTTAAGAATGTCACATCTACAAGTATCTCCTCCAAGCTGACAATCACTATTGTAAAGATGAAGGAACGTCATACTGCTGCGTAATGACTTCCATCTTGACCATACATGAAGGACACAACAACATGGTGTCAAATCAAGAGATAATTTGCCTCCCTTTCCGATTATTCCACATCTTAGGTTTTGAAGTCAAGAATGTGACGTGTCCTTAATGATTTCAGCCCGCACCACTGGTTCTTAATTCTCCGTTCATTCAGTCTCCGGGACACAGCTGAGGGACTGCACTTGTGGTGACTCTGGTGTCTCCTCTGTTAATGTCCTGGTGATCGATTTAAAACTGTTGGTGTTGTGGTGACTCTGGTGTCTTCTCTGTTAATGTCCCAGTGATCGATTTAAAAAAACTGTTGGTGTTTCTAGCTCTTTAATGCTCCCGTTCTGGCTCCCTTGACAGTCATTGATGAACTGTCTCTCTGTCTCAGTTTTCTGTGCCTCCTCAATGGCATTGTGCGCATGCCTGTCAATTCCACCCCCCCCCCCCCCCCCCCCCCCCCACCCCCCCCCCCACGCACCATTCCGCCCATAGCCACAGCCTGAACCATCATCCCCCAGCCCTATCCCCAGCAATTCACAGGGAGCAGCCAATGTCAAGCTGTCATGAAGAAACCCAGCAGAGGAGGCACTGCACAGCTGTGGAGTAAGTTCGAAAGGACTCTGGAAAAAAATAAAGAAAATCTGCACAAATCAGCCCTATCAAACAGATCAAAGCAGCATCAAAGATAAGTTCAACAGGACAGATTTGTACATCATCGTGAAAGCAATACATTTAACGACAGTTCTGCGAAGAGATCAACAAACTAGTGTACAGCTCAGAAAGTCAAATAACACGAAAATGATGACTTGTGAAAGTCAGTCGACATTAAGTACCAATGGTAAAAGACGAATACAGATTGGTGACTGGTTGTACACGATGAATCAACCTCATAATGATCAGTTCGAAAGAGCTGATCAATTACCGCACAATAACAGAACTGGGCTAATCAGTAACTGACTTTAAAGAACCTTCAACGCGCGCAAAGATAATGTCACTGAAATATATAACTCAATGCAGCCTAAATCAGTTCTACGAGACAGATTCAGGTATTAGACACCAGTTTAAAAAAGACAAATACATTGGTCAAGGATAACTTCTACAGGACATATTAACAAATCAAAGAGCAACTTTAAAAGGACAGGCTTACGACCAGGCCTTATGCGCAAAATTAACAGACTAATTAAATTGGTTGTAATCAGGATGGAGTATTAGTCTTCTTCCAGTTAATTTCTGCTTTATGCCAGTTAGTCACGCTTCAGGGCTGGAAGCCTCATCTCTGATTTTACAGCTGAACCTCTGTCTTAAAATGAGAATTGAGACGCTGTTCCTTAATAACACTTCAGCGAATGTAGAAGTTTCACTGAGATGATTCAGACGAGCTGGTGCCCATCTCATGGTGATTAATATTCAAAAAGAGTAAACATCGACTTTCCCGAAAAATTTTCATCAGACGATTCACCAGTCCTTTCCACACAACTGTGACAATTGGCCCAAAACAGACATGTGACAGTTGGCCCAAAACAGACATGTCACAATTGGCCCAAAACAGACATGCAACTTTCAGCTCCAGCAACATTCATTGACTACTGTCTAAAACAGTCAGTAGTACGACGGATTGTTTGTAAATATCAAATCTTAAGTTAACAAATGTGTAGCAGATCCTTTCAAAATGCACGGAATATTCTAGAAAATTCCGGAACAAAGACCTTGTATCGCCAGCCAAAACATTTTGCATGTTCCAGAATGTTTTATCAATGTTTCTGGGAGTTTCAGCAGCTATAGGTGTTGTAATTGTTATGTAGTTCCGTCACCTGCACGGACATCCTCTATCAAAATAATGCGCACCTCGGGGAAAGATGTCTTCCACACATCTAAAGCAAACTGGACATGTTATGGTGTGAAGAAACCAACAATGGAAGTACCTTCGTCTGTTGGTGACATTATCCACACTCAGATCACTTTTTTTTTTACCAGCAACAAACAGAATGTATTGCATTGTGAAGACTAAGAACTGCATATGGCCACAAGACGATGACTATTGCACAGCACCAAACAGTTCATGTTCGCCCTGTGGGTTGGGCACAGAATAGACGCACTGCCCTGCCATGCATGTCGTAAGAGGCGACTAAGGCAGGACCACCTCGCCTCGAGAATAAAGGGGTTTGCGCAGGGCTAACAACCCTACCAGTAAGAAAGACCAGTTACAGAAGCATCGACGACAACGAACCAAAACGTTCACCTGGACAAGGAAGGGTCTCCATCCTGGAGACTTATGACACGGTACAGTGAAAGCCGGAATGAAGCTGCAAGGCTGACTCACCATCTAACACCCAGGACGACAACGAAAGTAACCACATGGAACATCAGGACGATGTATGAAACAGGAAAAAGCATCCAAGTTGCGAGAGAGATGAAAATCTACAAGATCGGAGTACTAGGACTGAGTGAGACAAGGTGGCTACAATCAGGACAGCTGAGACTTTCATCTGGAGAACAGCTGCTGTACTCAGGACACACAGAGGATGGAAACCCCCCACACTGAGGGTGTGGCCCTGATGCTGGCACCAGAGGCACAGGAGGCACTCATCGGCTGGGAACCTGTCAACTCCCGCATCATCACAGCCAACTTTACCACGAAGAAGAATGACATCAGGCTGAACATCATCCAGTGCTATGCTCCCACCGATGAAGCGGAAGAAGAGAAGAAAGATCACTTCTACCAGCAACTACAGACAGTGATAGACAGAAGACGAGCAAAGGAAATAACCGTACTGACGGCAGATTTCAACGCCAAGATTGGAGTGGAAAACACAGGCTATGAGGACATCATGGGGACACACGGACTGAGACAGATGAACGAGAATGGTGAGCGCTTTGAAGAGACCTGTGCGCCCTGAACCAGCCAGTGATAGGAGGAAGCATCTTTCCACACAAGCACATCCACAAAGCCACATGGAGATCCCCGAACCACGTCACAGAGAACCAGATTGACCGCATCTGCATTAGCCGCAAGTTCAGGAGATCGTAGCGGATGTTCGAGTAATGAGAGGTGCTGAGGTGTCATCAGACTACTACCTTCTTTTAACAACAGTGAGTCTTCGCCCACAAGAGATTCACAAGCGCAAACAGCACACACGGACAAGGTACAATGTTGGACTGCTCAGAAACAGGGACACACAAGCAGCATTCCAGATCAGCCTTTCCAACAGGTTCCAGCTGCTACAAGAGCTCATAGAAGATGGTGAGATGGATATCAAGACACAGTGGGAACACTGTAAGAAGCTCTGGCACAACACATGAAGAGATCCTTGGCAAGAAGAAGACCCAGCACAAGGAACAGATCTTTGCCGACACCATCCACAAGCTAGCAAACAAGGAGAGAGAAGAAAAACTGCGCCAAACACGAGCCAAACAAGTGCAGCTGAGGCAAAGGCACAGGAAGAGCACACAGCAGCGAACAGAGAAGCAAAGAGGAGTACGAAGAAGGACAAGAGAGACTACTTTGACGACCTGGCCAGTCAAGCAGAGGCAGCAGCCAGACAGGGGAACCTGAAGGACCTGTACCTGGTGACCTAGAAGCTGACAGGCAAGTTCCAGCAAGACAGACAAGCCAGTGAAGGGCAAGAATGGAAACCCACTGACAACAAACCGAGGAACAGCTGAAACGATGGGCAGAACACTTCAGGCAGTTGCTGAACCGCCCCGCCCCTGACGCACCACCAGACATCCCACCTGCAGAGACAGAGTTGCCCATCAGCTGTGACAAACCCTCAAAGGCAGAGATCAAGAAGGCCATCATGACTCTGAAAAATGGGAAGGCTGCAGGGCCGGACGAGATACCAGCAGACACCATCAAAACAGACACAGAGACAGCTGTCAACATGCTATAAACCTCTTCAGCAAGATCTGGGAGAAGGAGGAGGTACCGGCCCAGTGGAAAGAAGGAATCATCATCAAGCTGCCGAAGAAGGGAGACCTCAGGGACTGCAGCAACTACCGAGGGATCATGCTCCCGTCAACGCCAGGCAATGTTTTCAACAGGGTTCTACTGAAGAGCATGAAAGAGGCTGTCGACCTGAAAGCTCCAAGACCAACAGGCAGGCGTCCTGCGGAACAAATCATGTGCTGACCAGGTCGCCAGCCTGTGCATCATCGTGGAGCAGTCGCCGGAGTGGAACTCCCCCCTCTACATCAGCTTCATAGATTATGAAAAAAGTCTTCGACAGTGTGGACATAGAGAAGTTGTGCAAGCTGATGAGGCACTACGGAGTCTCCAAGAAGATCATCTCCCTCATCCTTTGCACCTACCAGGACATGAACTGCAGGATTGCCCACGCCGGCAAGCTGTCCGAAAGTTTCGAGGTGAAGACTGGAGTTTGGCAGGGGTGCCTGCTGTCGCCATTCCTCTTCCTCCTGGTCATTGACCGAATCATGAAGACCACTACAACAGGCAGGAACAACGGTATACAGTGGACACTCTGGACGCAACTCAACACCACGGCCAACACATCAGTCACAGTCGGTGGAGAGCCCATCAGGGAGGTGGAGTCTTTCGTCTACCTGGGAAGCGTGGTTGACCAACAGGGAGGCACGGACCGAGACGACCTCGACTTCGCTGACGACTTGGCGCTCCTGTCACACAGCCACAGGCAGATGCAGGACGACAACTCGCCTGGAGACCACATCAGCCGGGACAGGGCTCATGATCAACAGGAAGAAGACCGAAGCTGATGAAAATCAGCACCACTGCCAACACATCAGTCACAGTTGGTGGAGAGCTCATCAGGGAGGTGGAGTCTTTCGTCTACCTGGGAAGCGTGGTTGACCAACAGGGAGGCACGGACCGAGACGTCATAGCCAGAATCAGCGAGGCAAGAGCAGCTTTCGTCATGCTCAAGAACATCTGGGCATCTGGAGTAATCAGCATAAGAACCAAAACTCTGCATCTTCAGCTCCAATGTGAAGTCAATTCTGCTCTGCGGATGCAAAACATGGCGGACAGCACAGACGATGCACCAAAAGATTCAGACATTCTTCAACCACCTGTCTGAGGTGCTTCTACACATCCGATGGCAGAAAAGATCCACGATCCGAAACGAAGATCTGTGGGAGCATGCGGGAGCATGCGGGACAGGAACCAGTGGCCGGCCAAGCAGATACTGCGAAGGAAGTAGGGCTGGATCGGACATACCTTCAGGAAGCCAGCATCCAGCACCACACACCAAGCCTTACCTTAACCTTAAATCTCTCTGTGCCAGGAGGCACATAAGGCTTGGACGATTCTCCTCCACTGTGTTCGCTCTGCGCTGATCTTTCCTGCTTCTGCATCTCAAGAACTGT
>JADBJO010010443.1:20000-43041 GCA_016801955.1 Conus betulinus | reverse complement strand
CACCAACAACGACTAATGCTTTGGGCCGTGAGAGTTGAATAATCGGTCACGCCACGAAAGATGTCAGCAGGGAGCATATCAATACTCCTCCTCTCTTTCCATTCGATACTCGCCCCCTGCTCGATACTCTCCCTTCTTGTCGTTGCTTGATATTCCTCGTACTCGATATTCCCTCCGTTCAATATTCTATCTGCTCGATACCCCCCCCCCCCCCCCCCCCCCCTGCACTCCCTGTCGCAACAGAATGAAAGTCTTGCTCTGGGGGAGGGAAACGCGAAAGGAAAATTTTCCCATACCACAGCTTAAGTTCCAGCAGTTCTTTGTCAATATTCTTCATCGCCGGAGGTCGAAGTTTTGTGTGTGTGTGTGTGTGTGTGTGTGTGTGTGTGTGTGTGTGTGTGTGTGTGTGCTAATTATTACATCTAAAAAACCATATTTTTTTATTAAAGCAATAGTTCACTTAAGCAAACAACTATAAAAAGAAAATCGTTTGAAAAATTGGATCACACACTAATTTCTGCTCGAAAAGAATGAAAAGTGAGAAAAAAAAGAAAAAAAGAGTTGAGAGTTAAGTTCATGCTCGTGCGCACACACGCTAAGACACACGTGCCTTGGGAAACTGGGTTAATATCAAGCAGATGGAATTTGCTGAAAGTTGCGCTTTTAGGTACCTTTCCTTTCATTGTGTAGCCGTTCCGTCCAGTGATTCTAGCAAAAATAGTTTAATTGTCAAAGTGTGGAAGCTTAAGAACCATATAATGAGTCTTTATGGCATGCTGGACGAACTGTATTCCAAAAGATGCGCAATGAACTTCAAACTCTCAAAATGACAGACCCTCCCCACCCCCCTCCCCACCCCCACCCCCGTACTTGGAAACCCCAATCGGAATTGCTCAATAGAATACAAGTATATGTTTCAATGTTTGAATCTTTAAAAATCATTGATGACGATGCAAAACCTCCATTTGCAAGCAACAAATTCTTAACACAATTTTCTTTTTATTTGCTTCCTGAAGTCAACCATTTCAACTCTCGAAATCCAAACTGCTATTAAGCAGAAATCAAAACTGCTATGTCTCTGAATGTACTTACAATGTTATGAATATTTAAAGAACAGCGATCCTACGTTTATTTATGTATATTGCAAGCTTTATTAATGAACTTTGTTAGACTTTTGAATACGTGCTATATAGCCGAAGACTACACTATTGGATGGACAGCACCTATTCATGATAATAAGCATGATTGTTATCATTACAGAGGTATAACTTTACCCAATAGTCTTGGCAAATTGTTTACCTCTTTTTTTGAACAAACGGTTCACTGATTTAGCAGAATGACACATCATACTTAAAAAAAAAAAACAACATGAAGCAGGGTTAAGACATTTCCATTTTACTCTTCACCATAAGGTTGTACTCGAACGATTGGTTGACATTTTCAAACTAACCAACGAGAAATTTATATTGTGCGTTTTCAAGCAACTGTAATTCTAGTCACAGTGCAAGGTTGTTAGGTTTGGGGGCTATAAGAATGTGATGCAGCTGTACCTTTTTTTTTTTTAAATATTGAAGATTTTGAAATATTCCAGATTAAAAAGAAATATTCTGACCCATTTAATCTTTGCTGAAACTGGTTTTGGTCCCATCTCTGTTTTGATTAAATATGAAATTATTTGGTTGATCTCCTATTGTATCACCAGCGTCTCAACATCAATGGTTCACTCAAATGTATAGGTTTATGTGTAATTTCCAAGTCACGAACATTTGCCATTCACCTTGGACTGAAATTTAAAAGCAGATGAGCGGGCATGAATGCGTTTGTGTACAACAATCTTTTATTTACAGAGGTGTATTTTGTAGGAGTTTTAAAAAATAAATTAAGAGAATTTACAAGCGTTTATGGTGGGAAACCGTACAAAATTTTAAGAGTCATATTAAAGACATTTACAAAATAATTTTGAAGATATACATCTATTTTTGTCAAAGTTGTGAAATGTTGATGCTGTAATCACGAAGTTCCTATATAGGCCTACTGAGAGAGCAAGACAGTATGGTGTTGAAAGATACGAATGGTTATATGCAGATTGTAATTTGAAACACCTTCTCATTTTAGATTGAGTGCCCCCGAAGTGATATATATAAAAAAAACCTATTCACGTTCTTAGTATTACAGTATAAAGTCTTTATATCACATCTATAACCTAATGTTTGCAGGTAAAAAGGTTCTCTTCAAATCCGCAAAATTTCAACAACAAATATTGTTCTGTTGTCCAACTGTTATCTTCTTTGATTTAAAACATGATCACTTCTATCTACAGTTTGTGTACTTGACGTGCACAAATAGATCTTGTGCCCATGCACAAAGAAACGGTTTATGTTGTTGTTGAACTGCTTTCTTCATTTTTTTTTATCCCCCATAACCTAAAAGGGATGAAAGCGTTGAATTTGTGGTCAAGCTCAAAATGATGTTAGACGTTCCAGATTTGTTACATTAAGACGATAGACAAGGTAGAGTATCGTGTGGTCAGCAATGTCGTAGAGCTGCAGGTGCGTTCTGCTTCTCTCCGCCAGGCTGAAGGTTAGATAGAGGCCGATGGGGGTGACTGGGCTGTCCTCACCATGTCTCGCCTTACCTGGCGTCTTCCCTGGAGCAAGGACATGGTGGCCATCACACAGCACATCACCAGGCATAAACGACAGACACACTCATCAAGGATAACTCCTAAAGGACCTACCAACATATTAGAGTCTAGTTGTGAAAGAAACGTACCAACATATCAGAGTCTAGTTGTGAAACGACGCACTGACCCAATACATCAGAGACCAGTCTTAAATGCAAATTAACGTACATATCAAACTCGCTGCAATTTGGAGTATTAGCCTTCTCCCCCCCGCCTTGGCTTAAGGCTGTGTCAGACCAACTGACATAGGTTAAGAACACCAAGGCTGCATCACAATGTTGTTATGCTCTGCATAGTTAAGCAGGGACTGTCTTCAGTCGTGACAAGCTCCTAGCATAACGCCATCAGTCTCCAAAATCCCTTGAAGTCGGAGTGTGGCTGCCCACATGGCAGGGTAATGAAAAAAAAAAACGGTCACACACGTAATGTTCACACCCCAAGCTGATGCATTTGTACCATGGCGTTTAAGTACTTTGGCTGCTCGGATGGTCCCCGGAGTCTTTTAGCCAGGGTACAGCAACAACAACAGCCTTCTCAGAATTTGTTTCCGCTTTTTGACAGTTTTGTTTCATTCCTCAAAGCTGGAAACCAGATCTCTGATCTTCAAAACTAAGCCTCTTCCTCACGATGCGAATTTACCCCCCCCCCCCCCCCCCCCCCACCCCGTTCATTAAATAACACTTCAACAGATGTGGGACTTCATCGCAATGCCATTTTAGCCCCTGTTCATTAAATAACACTTCAATAGATGTGGAACGTTTTCTGAAGTGATTCAGACGAGCTGCTATATATCTGGCAGTGAATCAGGTTCAAAAAGTTATAAAGTAGATTCTCTTTAAAAAAAAAAAAAAAAGCAACAAACAAGATGCAAAGCATTTAAACGTACTCCAAGTTTATCTTGAAATACGCGTGTGCATGTCGAGAGCATGTTTACTATGAAAATATCCGTGATCTACCAGTCAGTTATTAGATCTAAAGCTATTTTAAAATCCGTCAAATACAGTACTTTCAGAGACAAGAATACATCACAATCAAACAGGCGTATAATGTATTTCGTCACTGAGATAAACTTTCTGAAATATTCCATATAGAAGAAAACCCGTTTTGGGCCGTTACAGCCGTTAGCATCAGGCATCATCCCTGACCCATAATGAACATACCTACAATTTTTTTTTCAGAAAGATCAGCCAAGAAGTTTTGTCTGGAGCGAGTGGAACACATTTTGACCATGGACAGACACACAGACAGCACACAGACATTTCTTCGATCCCATTGTAAAGTACTCCCTGTTCAATACGAACTGGAGTACAAAAAACTTGTCTTTAATTTCAGCAGAATATTAACGAATTAGTCTCCATACAATCGTTACAATCCCTCCAAAATGTAATGTGACTTTAAACTCCGAGGAAAAAAAAGAAAAAAAAAAAAAAAAAAAAACTACTGTCCAAAACAATTAATGCAATGGGTTGTTTGTAGTTTATCAAATCAAAGGATGAGAATGATGGTGCAGCAGATACAATTAATACCATGCATTCGAAATTTGACGTGTGAAATAGAAAAGTTGCGCGTAAAGTAGCTTCTTTGTTCTCACTTTTGTCAACGACTGGCAAGTTTGTGACATCCCATTCCCAGAGACAGTGGACAGTAAGACAGATGAATAAATGTGTGTGTGTGTGTGTGTGTGTGTGAGTGTGTGTGTGTGTGTGTGTGTGTGTGAGAGAGAGAGAGAGAGAGAGAGAGAGAGAGAGACAGACAGACAGACAGACAGACAGACAGACAGACAGACAGACAGACGGACAGAGACAGAGACAGACAAAGAGACAAAACAAAGATGGTTTTGGTGAGCTAGGCCTGCCTTTTGTTAACGTCAACATATTCACTTTAAGCAATGCCAGTTCAACTTCCCCAACCTGTACAACAATCGAGCGGGCCACGTACTTGCTGAGCGTTAGCATGTGCTTTAACACTGCTGTGAGGAGTGACATCGTCTGTGCTGACCTCGTGAACTGTTTGGTGCTGTCCAGTGGTGATCATTTTGTTCCGTCCTGTGGCCTGACACAATTTTTAGCCTTCATAATGGAATGCGTTGTGTTTGTTGCTGGGGAAAGAGAAAGGTGTTCAGTGTGGTGGTTACATATCAAAGTGGCTCGCTCGCTTTTCCTAACCAGGTTTCTACACACACACACACACACACACACTTCCATTCCAGTCATGCTGAGCCACATTCTCTTCAAGCCTGTTTCTGTTCTGCTTCTCCCCTTCCTCCTCATCACCGTCTTCCAAGTCAGGTATTTTGTCTCGTACTCTAACCAGCTTATGCACAGGCACCTCCGCACAGATCTCCCTTCAGCTGTGGTTTACAACACCTCAACATTCACACAATGTATTGAGACAGCATGACATTCAGCTTCACCCTAAGAACGCGCAAATGGGCATTGAACTTTAAACAACGATGTAAGATAATATTCTAGCACACTTATTAAGAATGTCACATCTACAAGTATCTCCTCCAAGCTGACAATCACTATTTTAAAGATGAAGGAACGTCATACTGCTGCATAATGACCTCCATCCTGACCATACATGAAGGACACAACACATGGTGTCCTGCAAATCAAGAGATAAATTGCCTCCCTTTCCGATTATTCCACATCTTAGGTTTTGAAGTCAAGAATGTGACGTGTCCTTAATGATTTCAGCCCACGCCACTGGTTCTTAATTCTCCGTTCATTCGATCTCCAGGACACAGCTGAGGAACTGCACGTGTGGTGGCTCTGCTGTCTCCTCTGTTAATGTCCCGGTGTTCGATTTAAAACTGTTGGTGTTGTGGTGACTCTGCTGTCTCCTCTGTTAAATTAATGTCCCGGTGATCGATTTAAAACTGTTGGTGTTTCTAGCTCTTTAATGCGCCTGTTCTGGTTCCCTTGACAGTCATTGATGAACTGTCTTTATGTGTCAGCTTCTGTCTGTGCCTCTGCAATGGCATGACACCCATGCCTGTCAATAACGCCCCCTCCCCGCCCCCCCACGCCCCATTCCGCCCATAGCCACAGCCTGATCCGTCCCCTCCCAACCCCAGACCCAGCAATTCACAAGGAGCAGCCATGAAGAAACCCAGCAGAGGAGGCGCTGCACACCTGTGGAGTAAGTTCGAAAGGACTGTGGAAAAAAAAATGCACACAAATCAGTCCTATCAAACAGATCAAAACATCAAAGATTAGTTCAACAGGACAGAGTTGTACATCATCGTGAAATCAATACATTTAACGACAGTTCTGCGTAGAGATCAACAAACTAGTCTACAGTTCAGAAAGTCAAATAACACAAAAATGATGACTTCTGAAAGTCAGTCGACACATTAATTACGACTGGTAAAAGACGAATACAGATTGGTGACTGGTTGTACACGATGAATCAACCTCATAATGATCAGTTCGAAAGAAGATAATGTACTGAAATATATAACTCAATGCAGCCTAAATCAGTTCTACGAGACAGATTCAGGTATCAGACACCATTTTTAAAAGACAAATACATTGGTCAAGGATATCTTCTCTACAGGACATATTAACAAATCGAAGAGCAGCTTTAAAAGGACAGGTACACGACCAGGTCCTATGCGCACAGTAACAGACTAATTAAATTGGTTGTAATCAGGATGGAGTGTTAGTCTTCTTCCAGTTAATTTCTGCTTTATGCCAGTTTTTCACGGTTCAGGGCTGGAAGCCTCGTCTATGATTTTCCAGCTGAACCTCTGTCTTAAAATTGGAACTGAGTCGCTGTTCTTTAATAACACTTCAGTGAATGTAGAAGTTTTACTGAGATGATTCAGACGAGCTGGTGCCCATCTCACGGTCATTAATATTCAAAAAGAGTAAAGATTGAATTTCCTGAAAAATTTTTTCAGCAGACGATTCACCAGTCTTTTCCACACAACTGTGACAATTGGCCCAAAACAGACATGTGACAATAGGCCCAAAACAGACATGTGACAAAAATTGGCCCAAAACAGATATGCAACTTTCAGCTCCAGCAAAATTCATTGACTACTGTCTAAACCAGTCAGTACGACGGGTTGTTTGTAAATATCAAATCTTAAGTTAACGAATGTGTAGCAGATCCTTTCAAAATGCACGGAATATTCTAGAAAATTCCAGAACAAAGACCTTGTATCGCCAGCCAAAGCATTTTGTATGTTCGAGAATGTTTTATCAATGTTTCTGGGAGGTTCAGCAGCTATAGACAGAGGTGTTGTAATCGTTATGTAGTTCCGTCACCTGCACGGACATCCTCTATCAAAATAATGCGCACCTCGTGGAATATGTCTTCCACACATCTACAGCAAAGTGGACATGTTATGGTGTGAAGAAAAACGAACAATTGAACTACCTTCGTCTATTGGTGACATTATCCGCACTCAGATCACATTTTTTGTCCGGCAACAAACAAATGCATTGCATTGTGAAGATTAAGAACTGCATATGGCCACAAGACGATGACTATTTCACTGCTTCAAACAGTTCATGTTCGCCCTGTGGGTTGGGCATAGAATAGACCCACTGCCCTGCCATGCATGTTGTAAGAGGCGACTAAGGCAGGGACCACCTCGCCAGGAGGATAAAGGGGTTTGCGTAGGGCTAACAACCCTACCAGTAAGAAAGACTAGTTACAGAAGCATCGACGACAACGAACCAAAACATTCACCTGGGCGAGGAAGGGTCTCCATCCCGGAGATTTATGACGCGGTGCAGTGAAAGCTGGAAGGAAGCTGCAAGGCTGACTCCCCTTCTAACACCCAAGACAGCAACGAAAGTAGCCACATGGAAAATCAGGACGATGTACGAAACAGGAAAAAAAATCAAAGTGGCGAGAGAGATGAAAATCTACAAGATTGGAGTACTAGGATTAGTGAGACAAGGCTACAATCAGGACAGCTGAGACCTTCATCTGGAGAACAGCTGCTGTACTCAGGACACACAGACGATGGAGCCCCCCACACTGAGGGTGTGTGGCCCTGATGCTGGCACTGGAGGCACAGGGGGCACTCATCGGATGGGAACCTGTCAACTCCCGCATCATCACAGCCAAGTTTACCATGAAGAAGAATGACATCAGGCTGAACATCATCCAGTGCTATGCTCCCACCAATGATGCAGAAGAAGAGAAGAAAGATCACTTCTACCAGCAACTACAGACAGTGATAGACAGAAGAGGAGCAAAGGACATAAACATACTGATGGGAGATTTCAACGCCAAGACTGGAATGGACAACACAGGCTACGAGGACATCATGGGGACACATGGACTGAGACAGATGAACGCGAATGGTGAGCGCTTTGAAGACCTGTGCGCCCTGAACCAGCCAGTGATAGGAGGAAGCATCTTTCCACACAAGCACATCCACAAAGCCACATGGAGATCCCCGAACCACGTCAAAGAGAACCAGATTGACTGCATCTGCATTAGCCACAAGTTCGGGAGATCATGGCAGGATGTACGAGTGATGAGAGGTGCTGACGTGTCATCAGACCACCACCTTCTTTTAACAACAGTGAGACTTCGCCTCAAGAGATTCACAAGCGCAAACAACACACGGACAAGGTACAATGTTAAACTGCTCATAAACAGGGACACACAAGCAGCACTCCAGATCAGCCTTTCCAACAGGTCCCAGCCACTACAAGAGCTCATAGAAGATGGTGAGATGGATATCGAGACAGTGGGGACACACTGCAAGAAGCTCTGGCACGACACATGTGAAGAGATCCTTGGCAAGAAGAAGACCTAGCACAGGAATAGATTTCTGCCGACACCATCCACAAGCTAGAAACCAGGAGAGAGAAGAAAACTGCACTGAACACAAGCTGAACAAGAGCAGCCAAGACAAAGGCACGGGAAGAGCACACAGCAGCAAACATAGAAGTAAAGAGGAGCATGAAGAAGGAAAAGAGGGACTACTTGACGACCTGGCCAGTCAAGCAGAGGCAGCAGCCGGACAGCGGAACCTGAAGGACCTGTACCTGGTGACCAAGAAGCTGACAGTCAAGTTCCAGCAGACAGACAAGCCAGTGAAGGACAAGAACGGAAACCCACTGACAACAACCGAGGAACAGGGCAGAAACGGCATGGAACCGCCCCACCCCTGACGCACCCCCAGACATCCCACCTGCAGAGACAGAGCTGCCCATCAGCTGCAACAAACCCTCGAAAGGCAGAGGTCAAGAAGGCCATCATGATGATTCTGAAAAATGGGAAGGCTGCAGGGCCAGACGAGATACCAAGAAAACCATCAAAGCAGACACAGAGACAGCTGTCAACATGCTATACAACCTCTTCAGCAAGATCTGGGAGAAGGAGGAGGTACCGGCCCAGTGGAAAGAAGGAATCATCATCAGCTGCCGAAGAAGGAGACCTCAGGGACTGCAGCAACTACCGAGGGATCATGCTCCCGTCAACGCCAGGCAAGGTTCTCAACAGGGTTCTACTGGAGAGGATGAAAGAGGCTGTCGACCCAAAGCTCCGAAACCAACTTGCAGGCTTCCGGCGGAACAAATCATGCGCCGACCAGATCGCCAGCCTGCGCATTAACGTGGAGCAGTCGCCGGAGCGGAACTCTCCCCTCTACATCAACTTCATAGATTACGAGAAGGCCTTCGACAGTGTGGACAGAGAATGTCGTGGACGCTGCTGAGGCATTACGGAGTCCCCAAGAAGATCATCTCCGTCATCCGGTGCACTTACCAGGACATGAACTGCAGGATTGTGCACGCCGGCCAACTGTCTGAAAGTTTCTCGAGGTGAAGACTGGAGTTTGGCAGGGGTGCCTGCTGATGCCGTTGCTCTTTCTCCTGGTCATCGACTGGATCATGAAGACCACTACAACAGGCAGGAACAACGGTATACAGTGGACACTCTGGACGCAGCTCGACGACCTCGACTTTGCTGACGACTTGGTGCCTGTCACACAGCCACAGCCAGATGCAGGACAAGACAACTCACCTGGAGACCACATCAGCCGGGACAGGGCTCAAGATCAACAGGAAGAAGACCGAGCTGATGAAAATCAACACCGCTGCCAACACATCAGTTACAGTCGGTGGAGAGCCCATCAGGGGTGTGGAGTCTTTCGTCTACCTGGGAAGCGTGGTTGACCAACAGGGAGGCATGGACCGAGATGTCACAGCCAGAATCGGCAAGGCAAGAGCAGCTTTCGTCGTGCTCAAGAACATCTGGGCGTCTGGAGGAATCAGCATAAGAACAAAATTCTGCGTCTTCAACTCCAATGTGAAGTCAATTCTGCTCTATGGATGCGAGACATGGCGGACAACACAGACGATGCACAAAAGATTAAGACATTCTTCAGCACCTGTCTGATGCACATCTACACAATCCGATGGCAGGAGAAGATCCGAAACGAAGATCTGTGGGAGCGTGCGGGGCAGGAACCAGTGGTCAAGCAGATACTGCGAAGGAAGTGGGGCTGGATCGGACACACCCTCAGGAAGCCAGCGTCCAGCACCACACGCCAAGCCCCTGACCTGGAATCCGCAGGGAAAGAGGAAGAGAGGCTGGCCTCGCAGCAGCAGCTGGAGACGAGACACCGAGGCACAGCTGAAGCAACAAGGGACCAACTGGACTGGAATGACCAGAACAGCCCAGAACAGAGTGCGATGGCGAAGGGTCGTCTATGGCCTATGCTCCACCGTGAGCGATGGACATAATGAATGAATGATGAAAACAGTTCATGCAGTCAGCACCAGTCCTGTCACCCTTCACAATGGTTTAACTGCAGATGTCAAAGATCAGCGAGTACACTGTCCGCTCAGTCGTTGTCCAGGTTAGGGGACATTGAATTCGTATTGCTTTCGTATTTTGCTGACACAAAAGTCAAGCTTTGCACACAAAGACCCTTTTCACACACACACACACACACACACACTTACACACTGTACACCACACCTCAGCTCAGTCTATGTTTTACAAACACACTAGCCATTACAGACTGCCTCATTGTCTTCAGACAGACAGCAAATGAGGGTGCTGCCTTGGATCTTCTGGCATCATGTGAAGGATACAGCTGCTGTGGTCGTCTGAATGGAGTCCTCTACTTCTTCTCTTCCCCTTCTAGATTTAAGAAGTTGGTCCTCTTCTCTTCGCCATACTTAACTTTCGCTTTCACAGGTTGACTGGCACATCAGGCATTTAGAGCCATGGTCTCGCCATCCCTCGTCTGTCCTGCGTCTCTCTCTCTCTCTCTCTCTCTCTCTCTCTCTCTCTCTCTCTCTCTCTCTCTCTCTCTCTCTCTCTCTCTCTCATGTTCCTGGTCTCTCTCTTTCGTAAGTGTGTCACGTGTTTTGTGTTTTTCCCTGTCCAGCTTATATACAGGCACTTCCTAACAGATTTCCCTTCAGCTTGCATTACTACTCATCCACACATTCCTACACATTTTCGGAATACCTACCATTCATCTTCAGTCCTAGCATACACAAATGGGCGTTGAAATTCACAAAGTCTAAAACATTCAAGCGCATTTATTGTTATTTTCAGCAGCAATTGTCTGGTCAAGTAGAAAAGAACACCAGTTCACTGCATGTTAGAATGGAGGAAGCTGACCATGCAATCACAGGAAGGAGGTGTTTGGAGCTGTGCATCAGCTGAGTAATGACCCTCAGCTTGACCACTCGTGAAGGACACCACAACAGGATACCCTGCAATCCAAGTGCTTAATTTGCCTCCCTTTAAATCTGAACACCTCAGCTTTTGACAGTAAGATCTTTATTTGCCCTTGACGATTTTATACTCATCGGTCCGCAACATCCAACGATCCGATCACCGAGGCACGGCCCGAGGGACGGCACATGTGAGAGCCCTGATGCCTCCTCTGCTGATGTCCCAGTTCTCGACTTTAAACTGTTGGAGCTTCCAGCCCTTAAACACTGCTTTTGAAGTGTAGGCTCCTTTGACAGTGATTGATCAACTTTTTTATCTGTCTCCTGTCCTGTGCACCTCAGTGGCATTGCACCCACCTCACCCATTCCTCTCCCCCCCTCCTCCTCCTCCCACCCCTCCCGTCCACAGCCAAAGCCTTGCCCATCCCATCACAGCCTCAGCACTGGCAATCCACAGGGCAGTCAATGTCAAGCTGCCATGAAGCGCCCCACCAGAAGATACTGCACCGCTATCAAATCATCTCGGTAGCGTTTAGTGGCGCTAGTGCTGATTCACCATGCGTAGGACACCTACTCTACTACGGCCCATACTGATGACTATAACTGCTAAAATCCTGGAGCCAGCGTGGGTGAGTTCTCTTTCCAGAAGGTGCCACCATGTTCGTTCGACGACAGTCTCCATGAATATGTCATTTCCGGTGACCCCGACAGAACCAAAGCAAAGGAGTAAACATGGAGGTATAAAAAAGAATGTGGTCGTCATCAGAGCAAGGCATCATGGGACACAGAATGGGAAACCTTTTTATGCTGATTGATGAGGATGATGATGGTGAATATGATGCCAGCCATTTCCATTCTCTTCTAAAATTGCATGACAGGACTGCTCTCTAAGCTTACTTTCATATATATCTCGGCGTTAACCAGGCCCGAGGGATACAGACGTTTGGAGTATCAGCCAGGAAATGTGAGCAGCACGCACAGAGACGCATCCATTCAGTGGATGAAACTCGACTCAATGGTCCCCAGTCTTTCCCAATTAAGTCCATACTAACCTCAACTCTGGTAGGAGCTGGTCGGGGCACAAAAATCTCTCACATATAAATAGTTCCATATTGGGAATCGAACTCACGACCTCCCAGCCAGGAGTCCGCGACGCTAACCAATTCCTTGAGGCAGTTAGTGTCATTGATGAACTTATCTGAGTATGGACAGAAGCAGGAGACTGCCCATCTGCACCACAAACTGCACGCTTTTGTCGGCGCAAAGTGAACTTTTCCAATCTACACATGACGACAAAGCACTCCAGTTGGATGGCAGAATAGTTCTTCTTCTTCTTCCTCGTTCGCCTCCCGCTAGATGAGCAGCCCAGTGTCCTCGATGAAGGCTGCCGTCCACCGCAGCTCCTCCAGGGTGCCGTACAACTTGGCTTCCACTGCTGTCGGTGTTGGCCAGTACTTCCTTCTGGAGGCTGCATGCGTCGTACAGTCTTGAAGGATGTGGTCGGTTGTCATTGGTCCCTCACCACAAGGGCACTCTCCACTCTGTCCAATGCCAAATTTTGTGTGCATGTGGTGGAGCAGGCGATTGTGTCCAGTCCTCAGGCGGAAGATCTTGACCTGTTCCCGTCGTCCCAGCAAATGGTATCTGTCTTCTGGGTTGTATTTGGGGTGCTGGAGGCACCATTTTATTCCTTGCTGTGCCTTGATGATTGTCTTGATTTCATAGTATGACACCAGGTTGTTGGCCTGCTCCCTCTGTGCACCTTCTTTTGCCAGAATGTCTGCTTTTTCATTGCCTCTGATCCACAGTGTGCTGGTACCCATTGTATCACCACTTTCTCCACTCTGGCACTCAGCAGCAAATAGTTAAACTTCCCATCATGCTCTTGTACCCAAAGTACTAGACTGACAACAGCGGACGTGTCCATTCTCGGAAGAGTCAGAAGCAGGAAAGTTTCATGATGGTTTTCTTATGGCTTTTGGCACGAATTACCTTTTCCCCACTTTGATAGGTTTCTCTCTCTCTCTAGAGTCGTGGGAGGTACATATATATCGGGAAAAAAATATATGAAAATGAACACTCTATGGTATTAGTCTGAGCTCATGAAAACTGGATTTGCTTCTTAGTGGTGGAAAGCACTGCTTCAAAGGTTTTCTTGGCATCGTCTTTCATTCCCCTTTGTGGTTACCTTGAAGCTTAGAAGTGTGTGGCTCATAGTTTCAACGTTGTCCATGCTCATGAAGAACTTCACCTGTTAAATCTCACAGGCAGACTGGATCTAATCAGTCGCCTGAATAACTTGCCAGGTTCGGTATGTTATGTCCAAGAGAGTGTGTATTACAGAAAGCCATTCCAATCACACAGTACGTTGTGTGTGTGTGTGTGTGTGTGTGTGTGTGTGTGTGTGTGTGTGTGTTTTCAATCAGCATCCATCTCATCTCTCTTTTCAGTGTAACTTCTGAACTGACCATCCGGGTGGCTACTTCAGAAATTCAAAGGTCCCCCCAGGAATGGTAAACGTTGTCATATAAATGTCTTCAACTGGAACAGATGCTACCAATATTCTTTGCAAACATCAGTTTTGGAGAAGTACTCATTTTTTACTCACTTGTTAGAATGGCTCTTGGCTGTGTTCAAGGTTATTGGATACCAACTGACATGCAATTCAGCTTATAACAGGTTTACACCCCTATGGATCATACCATCTTTCTTCTTGACGATGGCAGAGCGAGAAATCTACATGGAGTGATTGGACTTGTGGATGCCTTTGTATCGTCCTTCTTTGATCGATGCCGTTCTTGATAGACTCATCCACCACATATGCATTTGAACAGAGTTTTGGCGCAAGCGAGCTTACATGGCGTCCAGTCTGTTCAGCAATGTCTGGCATGAGAGCAATGAGGTCAGGCCACTCTTCATGCATAACATCCCAGACGTTTCTGTCATCGGAAGCTTATACACATCTTTGCCTCCACCTTGACGTTAACAACAGACTCATCTACCTGATTGTCGGGTGGTTCCAAGAGCTCATCATCGTTCAGAGTTTCTCAGTGATCGCACTGGGAATTTTGCTCCTGATGACCTCAGGGTCCTCAGCAACCAGAGCTGGATCAGATTACAGAGACATAAAAAAAACGTGTAATAACATTTAGGAAACATACAAAATGGATCCCCAGGACGGGCCCACAGTTGATCTAGATGTATTGAAGTTGAAGGGACACTCAAACTTTCCACATGTTGCACACGGTAAGAATCTGGTTGTGCTGGATTATTGAAGACAAAAGTATTGACTTCTGTCAGTTTTTTTTTCATGATGGCAAACTCATATCTCAGACCCACAAGAGGTTCAGTGACAATTGAGTTTAGAGCGGTCATTTTTTTTTAGAGAACAAAAAGCATACTTCTTTGACCAATGACAAGACCAAAAGAGTATGACGTCGGTTTCATAAACTGTAAGGTACTGGTTTAAACTGCAACTGCACGCGATGTGACCGATTTGAGATTTGACCGCGATGCACTTAATGTGACCGATTTGAGATTTGACCACGATGCACGGAATGTGACCGATTTGAGAATTGACCACGATGCACGCGATGTGACCGATTTGAGAACTGACCACGATGCGCGTGCTACGCGAAAACGTTTTTTTCATTCTTTTTGGCCACAGTATAAGAGGTGGACAGTCACACCAACACTGACTACAGCTTTGAGCTGTAAGAAGTGGACAGCCACAACAACAGTGACTATACAGATTTGAGCTGTGAGAAGTAGACAGCCACACCAACACTATAACTTTGAGCTGTTTGAAGTAGACAGCCAAACCAACACGATAGCTTGAGCTGTGAGAGGTAGACAGCCAAACCAACTCGATAGCTTTGAGCTGTGAGAAGTAGACAGCCAAACCCACACGATAGCTTTGAGCTGTGAGAAGTAGACAGCCACATCAACACTCTAGCTTTGAGCTGTGAGAAGTAGACCATCACACCAACAGTGACTATAGCCTTGAGCTGTGAGAGATGGGCACCCACACCAACAACGACTAATGCTTTGGGCCGTGAGAGTTGAATAATCGGTCACGCCACGAAAGATGTCAGCAGGGAGCATATCAATACTCCTCCTCTCTTTCCATTCGATACTCGCCCACACACCCTCTTCCCGTTAAATTATTCCCCTGCTCGATACTCTCCCTTCTTGTCGTTGCTTGATATTCCTCGTACTCGATATTCCCTCCGTTCAATATTCTATCTGCTCGATACCCCCCCCCCCCCCCCCCTGCCTCCCTGTCGCAACAGAATGAAAGTCTTGCTCTGGGGGAGGGAAACGCGAAAGGAAAATTTTCCCATACCACAGCTTAAGTTCCAGCAGTTCTTTGTCAATATTCTTCATCGCCGGAGGTCGAAGTTTTGTGTGTGTGTGTGTGTGTGTGTGTGTGTGTGTGTGTGTGTGTGTGCTAATTATTACATCTAAAAACCATATTTTTTTTTATTAAAGCAATAGTTCACTTAAGCAAACAACTATAAAAAGAAAATATCGTTTGAAAAAATTGGATCACACACTAATTTCTGCTCGAAAAGAATGAAAAAGTGAGAAAAAAAGAAAAAAACAGAGTTGAGAGTTAAGTTCATGCTCGTGCGCACACACGCTAAGACACACGTGCCTTGGGAAACTGGGTTAATATCAAGCAGATGGAATTTGCTGAAAGTTGCGCTTTTAGGTACCTTTCCTTTCATTGTGTAGCCATTCCGTCCAGTGATTCTAGCAAAAATAGTTTAAATGTCAAAGTGTGGAAGCTTAAGAACCATATAATGAGTCTTTATGGCATGCTGGACGAACTGTATTCCAAAAGATGCGCAATGAACTTCAAACTCTCAAAATGACAGACCCTCCCCACCCCCTCCCCACCCCCCACCCCGTACTTGGAAACCCCAATCGGAATTGCTCAATAGAATACAAGTATATGTTTCAATGTTTGAATCTTTAAATATCATTGATGACGATGCAAAACCTCCATTTGCAAGCAACAAATCCTTAACACAATTTTCTTTTTAATTTGCTTCCTGAAGTCAACCATTTCAACTCTCGAAATCCAAACTGCTATTAAGCAGAAATCAAAACTGCTATGTCTCTGAATGTACTTACAATGTTATGAATATTTAAAGAACAGCGATCCTACGTTTATTTATGTATATTGCAAGCTTTATTAATGAACTTTGTTAGACTTTTGAATACGTGCTATATAGCCGAAGACTACACTATTGGATGGACAGCACCTATTCATGATAATAAGCATGATTGTTATCATTACAGAGGTATAACTTTACCCAATAGTCTTGGCAAATTGTTTACCTCTTTTTTTGAACAAACGGTTCACTGATTTAGCAGAATGACACATCATACTTAAAAAAAAAACAACAACATGAAGCAGGGTTAAGACATTTCCATTTTACTCTTCACCATAAGGTTGTACTCGAACGATTGGTTGACATTTTCAAACTAACCAACGAGAAATTTATATTGTGCGTTTTCAAGCAACTGTAATTCTAGTCACAGTGCAAGGTTGTTAGGTTTGGGGGCTATAAGAATGTGATGCAGCTGAACCTTTTTTTTTTTAAATATTGAAGATTTTTGAAATATTCCAGATTAAAAAGAAATATTCTGACCCATTTAATCTTTGCTGAAACTGGTTTTGGTCCCATCTCTGTTTTGATTAAATATGAAATTATTTGGTTGATCTCCTATTGTATCACCAGCGTCTCAACAACATCAATGGTTCACTCAAATGTATAGTATAGTTTATGTGTAATTTCCAAGTCACGAACATTTGCCATTCACCTTGGACTGAAATTTAAAAGCAGATGAGCGGGCATGAATGCGTTTGTGTACAACAATCTTTTATTTACAGAGGTGTATTTTGTAGGAGTTTTAAAAATAAATTAAGAGAATTTACAAGCGTTTTATGGTGGGAAACCGTACAAAATTTTAAGTGTCATTATTAAAGACATTTACAAAATAATTTTGAAGATATACATCTATTTTTGTCAAAGTTGTGAAATGTTGATGCTGTAATCACGACGTTCCTATATAGGCCTACTGAGAGAGCAAGACAGTATGGTGTTGAAAGATACGAATGGTTATATGCAGATTGTAATTTGAACACCTTCTCATTTTTAGATTGAGTGCCCCCGAAGTGATATATAAAAAAAAACCTATTCACGTTCTTAGTATTACAGTATAAAGTCTTTATATCACATCTATAACCTAATGTTTGCAGGTAAAAAGGTTCTCTTCAAATCCGCAAAATTTCAACAACAAATATTGTTCTGTTGTCCAACTGTTATCTTCTTTGATTTAAAACATGATCACTTTCTATCTACAGTTTGTGTACTTGACGTGCACAAATAGATCTTGTGCCCATGCACAAAGAAACGGTTTATGTTGTTGTTGAACTGCTTTCTTCATTTTTTTTTTTATCCCCCGTAACCTAAAAGGGATGAAAGCGTTGAATTTGTGGTCAAGCTCAAAATGATGTTAGACGTTCCAGATTTGTTACATTAAGACGGTAGACAAGGTAGAGTATCATGTGGTCAGCAATGTCGTAGAGCTGCAGGTGCGTTCTGCTTCTCTCCGCCAGGCTGAAGGTTAGATAGAGGCCGATGGGGGTGACTGGGCTGTCCTCACCATGTGTCTCGCCTTACCTGGCGTCTTCACCCGACCTGGAGCAAGGACATGGTGGCCCCCATAGCTTGTCTTCACGTCCCCCTCTTCCCGCTACTCCCCTGCATTTATCCTCGCGCCTCCTCCCTATCCCCCCCCCCCCCCCCCACACACACACACACACACACACACTTTTCCACCTCCACCGTTTCCACTGTTGTCGACAGTTTCGGCTGTGTCTTGTCATGCCAGGTTGAATATTCTGTCATAAAACACACCAGCATGTGTCGCACCGTAACAGTTTATTCGGAGAACCGCATGCTGGCAAAATACACAACCCAGCGTGTGAACGCGCGCGCGCAAACACACACGCACACGCACACGCGCTCGCATGCATGCCAGCGTAAAGGAAGACTCTCAGATACAAGCTGAACGTACACATGGATATGTACAAGTTCTTTTGTCTGGAACAATTCGTTTACTTTTGCATAATGTGTAACTTTTGAAAACCAGTGCGAGAGAAGACAAAGTGTAAGTTTAATTTACATTTCTATGCAAAGCAGATAAAGCTATAAAAGGCGAAGTTGCTACATTTTAGAATAATCTCTGCAAAAGATTATCACTGATATGACTTGTTTCGTCATTATGATGTTAGTGTTGAGTTCATTCGCCAAGCACATCATAGTAGTACTCACTTGCTAGCTGTTTCGCCCCTAATCGTTTTTTTTTCGGTCATTAACGACAACTTCCGATTCTGAGCCGCCCTATCTTGCTCTGCCCAGTTAGTTCCCTTGTTCCTCACTTGTCCCTCAGTTACCAGCTGTTTGAAGTCGTTCGCTCCAAGTCTCATGGGTGATGTACGACACTTGCAATGTCAAAGAGAGCTCTGTCCAGCCCGCTTCCTGCTTACAAAGTGTATGGCAACTGCCTCCTGACCAGCCCTTCGTTACAATTCCTCAATGCCGGTGTAACAGCCCGTTCTTACCCCCTCTGGAACTTACCCCGCGGTAAGTCTGGGCTAGCCTGATTTTGCCCCCGGGGGTCATTCTACCTTCAGTCTCGGAAGACTATGAGTTGCGCTCAAGCTGTCTATTCTGGTACAGTGACGGATGTGGCTGGCCAGTCCGACGCGGGAATGACAACCCCTGTGGCAGAGGGCAGGCACAGGTGAAGTCTGACGCTGGTCTGTCTGCCTGGGCTGCAGCCTTTCTTCTGATTCTCTTGTCCCCGTGCTGCTGAGCGAGTGTCTCTTCGAACTTGGAGAGACCCCTTTCTGCACAGTCTGTCTCCAGGCTGACCGTTCGAGGGCTGTTGCTTCCCAGTTGTTCTGGTCAATGTTCAAGGCTTTTAGGTCCTCCTTCTGCACACGTCTTCTTTGAATCGCAGCTGTGGTTTGCCTGTGGGACGTTTTCCCTGCACAAGTTCTCCATAGAGGAGGTCTTTAGGGATCCGTCCGTCATCCATGCGCACGACATGGCCGAGCCAGCGCATACGTCTCTGTTTCAGCAGCGTGTACATGCTAGTGCATCCGGCTCTTTCCAGGACAGTGTTGCTTGGGACCTTGTCCTGCCAGGTGATGTTCTGAATGCGTCGAAGGCTACGCATATGGAAAGCATTGAGCTTTCGCTCTTGTCGGGCACGTCCAAGACTCGCTGCCATACTGGAGGGTGCTCACGACGCAGGCTCTGTAGATCTGTCCTGTCTGTCCTGGTTCGGAGGTAGATATCTTCAGCTGCAGGACCAAATGCGTGTTTCAACATCACAGCAAAGAAGATTCCAAACAGGGTGGGAGCCATTACGCAACCCTGTTTCACTCCGTTCGACAGCTGATGTTGAGCCGTCAAAGACGACAGTGCCTTTCATGTCTTCGTGGAAGGATCTGATGATGCTGAGAAGTTTGGGTGGACATCCAGTCTTGGGGAGGATCTTGAAGAGGCCATCTCTGCTGACCAGATCGAAAGCCTTTGTGAGATCAATGAACGCAATGAAGAGTGGCTGCCTTTGCTCCCTACATTTCTCCTGAAGTTGTTTAAGGGAGAAGATCATATCTATAGTGGATCTGTTGGCACGGAAACCGCACTGTGATTCAGGATAAACTGCTTTGCAAGTTCCTGGAGCCTCTTCAGTGCTACTCGTGCAAAGACTTTCCCAACGATACTAAGGGGGGATATGTCATGATAATTAATTGCTTCTGTCACCTTTGTTTTTGTACAGTGTGACGAAGTTAGCATCCCTCATGTCTTGTGGTACTTCGCCTTCACTCCAGCAGAGGCAGAGGATTTCATGCAACTCAGTGATAAGTGTCTCTTTACAGCACTTCAGTACTTCGGCAGGGAATACCGTCTTTCCCTGGTGCCTTGCCAGAGGCAAGACAGTCCAGTGCTTCGTTGAGTTCTCTATGGTTGGTTCTCTGTCAAGCTCTTCCAGTTCTGGTAGGCACTCTATGGCATTCAGGGCATCTTCTGTGACTACATTTCCCTTGCATATAGCTCAGTGTAGTGTTCTACCCAGCGCTCCATCTGTTGTTCTCTGTGCTGAATCACCTCCCCTGTAGCTGATTTCAAAGGGGCAGTTTTCTTCTGTGTTGGGCCCAATGCCTGTTTGATGCCGTCATACATCGCCATAATGTTACCTGTGTCAGCTGCGATCTGAATCTGGGAGCAGAGCTGAAGCCAATAATCATTGGCGCATTGCTGGCACACTGCTGGACTTTGCTGCGAGCAGCACGGAGAACCTGGAGGTTCTGCTCACTGGGATTGGTTTTGTATGCTGTCAGGGCGTTTCTCTTGGCCTCGATGACTGGTGTCATTTCTTCTAAATGGGTTTCGAACCAGTCAGCTGACTTGCTGGTCTTTTTGCCAAAGGTGGACATGGCTGCGTTGTAGACAGCATCTCTGAAGTATTCCCATCGGTCTTGGGCATTTGCAGTGGATGGGCCAGGGAGAGAATCCTCCAACACGTGTGCGAACTCCTCCACTTTCTCTTGATCGCGTGTTTTTGCTGGTCTCGATGCGAGGCCGGCCTTCCTTTCTCCTACTGTGCAGTCTTTTCGCACGGAGCTTCACTTTGCTGCACACCAAAGAGTGGTCAGTGTCACAATCGGCGCTCTGGTAGCTGCGAGTGATCTTGATGCTGGAAAGGTTGACACGTCTGGTGAGGATCAGATCGAGCTGATGCCAATGTTTGGATCGAGGGTGTCTCCAGAAGACCCGATGCTGAGGCTTCGTGTCGAAGAAGGTGTTACTGACGCACAACCCATGATGACAGCAGAGCTCTAGCAGGCGCTGGCCATTCTCGTTCATTTTCCCAGTGCCGAACTGACCCAAGAAGGTGGGCCAGGAGTTGTGATCGACACCTACTCTGGCGTTGAAATCGCCTGCAATGAACAGTAATTCTCTGTCGGGAATTCTCCTTATAGCAGCACTGAGGTCGTCATAAAACTTGTCTTTTGCTTCTGCTGTGGATGCCAAAGTTGGGTGCGTAGGCACTAATTAGACTGACTTGTCCCGATGATGTTTGGAGTCGGAGAGACAGGATTCGTTCTGTTCCTTCTACTGGTGGGGTTATAGACTCCAATAATCTGTTTCTAACTGCGAATCCCACGCCGTGTTCTCTGACCTCGTCTGATGGTTTGCCCTGCCAGAACAGGGTGAAGTCTCTCTCCCTCACAGATCCTGTTTCTGGGAGCCTGGTTTCTTGAAGGGCGACAATGTCCATCTGCAGTCTGCTCAGTTCTCTGTCGATGACGGCTGTTTTTGCGAACATCGTTTACTTCCTGAAGGTCGTCAGAAAAGCCTGGTGTCATTGTCCTTACGTTCCATGTACCCAATTTCAGGGCGGAAGTTTTCATTTTTCTGTTGTCTGGTGCACAGTTATCGACCGCTTGTCGGTTTTCACCCTAAACCCCACGCACCCAGTGAGGCTAACGGACCGTGGCGGGGCAGCACCTTACTGGCTGGGGGCTGCCCAGCTTAAGGCGGACGGTAGCTGCCCAGTGAGATGCGATGATCTCTCCCACCGTCGGAAGCAGCCCTGGCGTCTGACTCTACGCCAATTGAGTATGCAGACTTATAACCGGTAGACTGCTTCTTCCCGTGTTTTTGTCGACGCTGCAAAGCGAAGCTGGAGTGACCTCTCCAGAGCACAAAGCCTGGGTAAGTAAGTATGGAGGGCAAGCTGTTACCCATGCAGCAGCCCCCCCCCCCCCCCCCCCCCTCCCACGTCACTGGAATAGTCCATTGGAAAGGCAAACCCCGATGCACATGGTTCTAGTGCCGTCGCAGGAGTAAGAGAGGTTATTCAGGGTTTTCCTCTGCCTTCTCCCAACACGCACATCCGCCTTTAAAAACTTGTGTTAGCCTGCATATTTACCCCCCCCCCCCTCCCATCTCCTATATACAGTCAATTTGGTTTAGACAAAGTGTAGTTTTAGACTCTTCTCAATAGATGGATCTCCTACTTCCCCACCCCCCCTCCACACACACACACACACACACACACACACACACACACACACACACCCTGGTTCACTAACAGATATGCATTAACATTTCTCGCGCGAGCTTACACGCGTGGGTTAATATTCAGGTGTATGAGTACGCCCGTGCATGCGTGGGAAAGAAAGACGGCTACATGCCAATGTGACCAAGTGCCATGTGACCAAGCGTAGTTGTGACAAAATGTCGTTGTGACCACGTGTCGTTGTGTCCAAGTACCGTTGTTGCTTCATCCCGGTTTGCCTCTTTAAACTATTTTACAGCTATTTAGTCTCTTGAGTACCTGTGTACATTAGCAGCTACTGCCCACTGGTCATTATGACGTAAATCAGAGATTTTAACTATTTAACAGCTAATTAGTGTTTCCCGAGTGCTTGTGTACCTTGCACAATGTAGATTACTTGTGGTCAGTGCCACTGACTACTGGTCATTATGATGTTAATCGGAGATTTTAACTATTCCACAGCTAGTTATAGTCTCCCGCGTACCTGTGTACCTTGTACAATGCAGACGACTGGTGGTCAGTGCCACTGACCACT
>JADBJO010010443.1:0-12500 GCA_016801955.1 Conus betulinus | reverse complement strand
TGCAGTGATGACATCCTATCCTGCACAGCCCTCCCGGACAGGAGTCCATTGCAGTGATGACATCCTATCCTGCACAGCCCTCCCGGACAGGAGTGCATTGCAGTTATGACATCCTATCCTGCACGGCCCTCCCGGACAGGAGTGCATTGCAGTTATGACATCCTATCCTGCACGGCCCTCCCGGACAGGGAGTGCCCTGCCACAGAGGATTGTGACAGCCGAGGCATTGGACCTTCAAAGTCCATAAAGGAATCCTTTCTCTAATAGTGCAAAAACACCTTTCATTCATCCCAAACCCCTCCTCCATTCCAGGACACCCCTCCAGTCATACTGATAAAACTGGTTAAAGGTTCGTAAGTTAGAGCAGTGGGTAAGGGTTGTATGCGGGAACAGTCACCATATCAGGGCCCTCTGTCTGAACCTAACTGGTTTGGATCTGCGAACAGTCCAGATCTCAATCCAATCGAGGACATCTGGGGAGTTAGACCAGCATAAATTTTTCTTTTTCTTCATTTTTCTTCAATAAACAGTAAACAAGTGGGGTAGTCTTTGCTCCCATAAGGAAACCTAACACAGAGTAACTTTTATTCAAGACTGGCACAGCCTTTTTAAACTTGAATAAAGTCAGACAAATACAAAGACGAACAATCTAATAGTGGGGGAAAAACAAGCGCGCAGGCCAACAACTAAATTGTCTTCATAAGTAATGACTTGGCAGAACTTTGAACTAAGGAGGGCGGAGGGGGGGGGGGGGGGGGGGGGGGGGGGGGGGGGGGGGGGGGTGTAGGGGGGGGGGGGTAGGGAGGGTGAAGATGTAAAAAAATGGAAACATGAAATTAAGAAAATATGAAACTCTTCACTGGCTGCATAAGGGACCATCACAATCCTTAGTTAGCAACCTCCTTTTTATTTGTAATAATTGATCCGTTTACTTGCAAACTTTTAATAACTGATGTAGCCTACTTTCCCTTAATCTTACGGATTAATTTCCAGACTTTCCTTGAATTGACCTTAAAGGACAGATTTGAACAAAATTTTTTTCCAAGATTCTTTCTCTTGGTTTTAAAAGTATACCGACACTTTGCCCTACATGCCTGATGTTAAATTTGTTCCCCAACATAGGAAATCTAGCAAAAGTCTTTGAGCACTCTTTTTCTTACCCTTCAAAGTTTTGCACTCTTTATCATACCAAGGGGTCTTAACATCATTAGGTTTATCACGGGACTTGGGAATAGCTTCCTTAGCACTCTCTACAATCACTTTAGTGAACTGCAAAACAGGATCATCATAACTCTGCAACAGATTCATAGGCATTCTACTTAAAATCTGTTGCTGATAAAGACTCCAATCTGCAGAGCGGAACTTCCATGTTTCCCGAGGAGACTTCTGCAATTGCTTCGTAAAATAAATAAAAATCGGAAAGTGATCACTCCCACTTAGGTCCGAATGAACTTGCCACTCTAAGTCCAAAGATAAGGAAGGATCGCAAATGGACAAATCCAAGTGAGTCAAAGAACCAGAAGGAGAACAAAAGGTCGGTGAGCCTGAATCAGAAGACAGAGATCATGATCCGATATAAAATCTTCAAGAACTTTCCCTTGGGAATTAGTGCAGTTACTTCCCCACTGTGGAGAATGACCGTTAAGTCACCAATAAAAGAAATGGACGAGGGAGTTGAGAAATTAAACCATCCAACTGACTCTTCGAAATCACAAAAGATGGAGACAGATACAAACAGCATATCGTAACTGCCTTGTTTAACGAGATACGAGCTGCCACTGCCTCCAGATCCGTCTGAAGTGGAATTTCTGTATGAAGTACCGAATTATGAATATAAACAGAAACGCCTCTCCTTGAAAAGTCTGCAGAAGCTGGCTTGTGTATGCAGGAGAAACCAGTAATCTCATGCTTCTTACTTGCAGTTAAAAGGGTTTCCTGAAGAGCAATTATCGAAGATCTATACTCTGCTAATAATAGCTCAAGGTCCCGACAATTTGCTTTAACTCCCCTTATGTCTCCACTGGAGTATGTCCATGTTAGGTTGTTAAAAGAATATCTATCGTTGCATGTGTAGCGACATTCCATATTTGTGGTGTGATGTCAAAGTCAAATACTCTCTTCCAAAAACCTACCGCACAAGGCTGACTATATCTATTATCTACTAGTTGTTTTCGAAAACTCTCTAACGGTTGACAAACGTTTGCCACAAAACACAGGAGAGTTGAGGTGAGCACTATTATCAGATAACTGTAGACCCAAATAATGCTGAACACGCATAAAAATGTTTATAGCATTGCAAACAACATTATATTCTAAGATACGACAGGGTGAATTTCCCACTATATTGATTATTTCATCAAAAGATTTCAGCGCATAGTTGTTTGTCAAACATATCGCCTACGCTTAGCATATTTTTATTAATCCAGTGTTTAAAAAACAAGACGTTTCCTTGATACTTTATCGCACTGTTGTTCCAAATCACATGAGACACAGGCAACTCTAAATGGTTGTTGCTATTTAACCAAGCACGTAAAACCAAGTTCCAAAAATGTGACTTGATAAGTTCAAATCCCTTAAATTGTGTACATTTTACTGTTGCATAAAAGCATACACACTTTTCTCCAAACGCAGAAAAATATGTTTCTGGCTACTAGCCACCATTTGGTATTATTTGTGGCGTTATCTGTGTCGCTGTTTGAGCTTAGTTTGACAGCCCATTGTAGCAAACATGCAGTTTGAAATTCTTTTAAATCTATCATTTTAATCCCTCCCTTTTCTGTTTGGGTACACAGTACAATTCTTTTAACTTTTTCAAAAGCTTTTTTGTTGCAGTCTTTTTTCCTCCACAAAAATCTATATAGTAATCTATTCACTTCATCAATTACGTGATCCGGTACCACTATTACTTGCTAATGTAGACCCACTGTGAGATCAAAAATGTTTTTACAATACTCACCTTTCCCATAATACTCAAATTTCTTTTTTCCCACATTGCAATCAGACGTCTCAGTTGTCAATTCTACCCGTCCAGTTCTCTTTTAGTTCAGATGCAAAGTACTATTGCTGAAATACACACCCAGGATTTTTATTTTATTTTTAAATGTAAAACCCTGAAGATTGTGTCCACTGCTTATTTTACTTCCTAGCCACATTGCTTCAGATTTATTTCTGTTTATTGTCAGACCTGATATAAAAGAAAAAACCGTCAAATATATCAAGGGCTAATCGCATATCGTCTTCGTCAGCTAAAAACAATGTGATGTCATCAGCGTACAAGGCTATTAGTAATATACATATACCGTCAGCTTTACCTCTACACTTAAACTTAATGCCCTTAATCTCAGAAGATTGCCGTAGTTTGATTGCCAACAGTTCAAGGGCTAGAACAAAGGCTAATGGAGAGAATGGGCAACCTTGCCTGATTCCCGAATCCATATCAAAAGGCTCGGAAATCCACCCAGAGTAGTTCATACTGCTTACAGAGTTGGTTGTCAATATTGATACCCAATTAATGAAGCGCTCCCCGAAACCATACAATTTAAAGGAATTAACATGAATTCTTGGGAAATACAATCAAAAGCGTGAAAATAATCGATAGTTAATAGTAAGCCTGGTCTATTGTCTTGACGCAGCTGATCTGTGACATCATCAATCAAACGAAGCAATGTAGATACTCGTCTTCCCTTTACATATCCAACCTGATCATCGCATATCAGATTATCTATGACACTGCCTAATCGCCGTGCCAGAATTTTAGCTAGGAGTTTATAGTCCACATTAGTTAAAGATATTGGTCGCCAGTTATTTAGATCATTCCTTGATAAACTTTTTCAAGGCTTCGTCTTTTACAGTGGAAAATTTTGCATAATATTTATCCGACTAACATCATGCTGTATAAGATGAAAGTCAGAGATGGCAACAAATGTTCATATTGTAGAGATATTGTTGACGTGGTCGAACATTTTTTTCTTTGAGTGCCCCTACTGTCTTAGCATTTTGGAGAAAGGTTGAGAATTATATTCTTATTAATCTTGACGTTCATGTGAAGTTCGACGTCTTAAAAGTGATATTTGGTATTACTGACCGGAACATTAGAAAAAAACAACACTAAATAAACTTAATCACATAATATTGATTGGAAAAATGTGTGTGAGCATTTTCAAAAAAAACGATGCTTCGATGTCCATCTGTACAATATTCGAAGCACATATGTCACTACGTAACAGATTTATATTCAAATGACATCAGTCAATAAAAATTAGCTTAGCCAGTGTAGGGAGATTCATTCATAGCCTCACCCCCTCCCACACTCTGTGGGCGCACAAGCACTTACGTTAGCTCATTTACACATCCCCGCGCGCGAACGCACACATTGATGCTTTTGTTGTCTTGCTTTTGGTCTTTCCTCATGACTTCCTTGTAGACCCCCTTTTTTTCTCTACAGGGGCGTCTTTGTAGGGGAAGAGGCTACTCTTGAGACTACTTAAAATTCTCGCCCCCCCCCCCCCCCCCCCCCCATTCCGCCCCTATCCCCCTGGTGGTGTCATAATTCTACAAGTATATGTGTTCTACGTTGTATTGTATCATATCATACTTTATTACGCTGTGCTGTATTTGATTGCTTTGTACTGCATTGCATTGTTTGTACTAATTGTATTGTATTGCATTGTTTAAAAAAAAAAAACTATTTGTGATGCGGAAAAAAAGTGAGAATGAAAGAACCAAGCAAGCAAACTCATTACAACATACACTAGTGCACTGAAAAACCCAGACATCATTGTACCATAGTATACATTAAATGAGAAAGAAACATTGTCCAATGATAGAAAAATCAAAAACACTTGGAACTGGGCATGAATGAAAGTGTGGAACGCGTGCGTAAGCAGGCGTTTTGTGTGTAAGCATGATAGATGGTAGGCGTTTAGGTGTTGTAACAAAAAAGAGGAAAAAGAAAAGAGACCGCCAAAAAAAAAAAAAAAAAAAAAAAAAAAGAAGAAAAAAAATCAGAACAAAAGCAAAACAAAAACAAAAACAAAACAACAACAACAAAAAGGCGGGGGAAAGTGGTGGTCTGATCCACAGCACTTTGTACAACTGAAACGCCTCTTCCCTCACCAGCAGGGACTGAAGCCTGTTGTACACTGCTGGTCGGAACACTATTGCATTTCTGAGTCAAAACCTCAACTGATTGCTCAAGTATAGTAAGCCGATCCAAAACCGATGGCAACAATTCTGTCAATTTCTTCTCCAGAGCAGTGAATGGAGCTGCTCCCACATCATCACCCGATGACCGGTTCGCAGAATCGTTTGACCACCTTCTGTGCACAAGTAGAAGCCGAAGGAGTTCTGGCCTCCACTAACCTTCTAGCCTCAGTAAAGGAACATTTCCTCTCAATCTTTACTTTTTGAATGTCGCATTCCTTTTTCCACACTGGGCAACTTTTGAATTTGCTGGATGGTCACCCTTACAATTGACACAGTATACAGCATTTATACAAGATTCATCATGCTTCTTCTGTCCACAATCACGACAAATCTCCTGACCCCGACAAGCTCGGCTGGAATGCCCAAAGCGTTGGCACTTGAAACACCGCAAAAGGAGATGGCACAAAAGGCGTAACTTTTCACTCGGACATAACCCACTTTGACAAACTCTGGAAGAGATGGCATAGCAAAAATCAAGAATAGCGTGTTGGTTTCGATTAAGCAACTCCAGCCAAGTCAGCACATCGATTACCCCTTTCGAGTAGTTGAGAAAGGGGTGAATGGAAACCTTAACTGTGATATCCATGAGCTGAGAACCATCCCTTTTCAGTAGCAACCGAGATGCTGCTTCCGTAGCACACTTAACAAGATAGCTACCAGATCTGAGTCTCTTAATCATTTTAAATCCTGTGGACGAAACTCCCTCAAACCACTTACAAACAGCGAACGGAGAAATTCGAGCAATGGATTCTTTGGGGTCTTTTGCTTCCACTAAAAGGAAGCTTGGCCATGTGTTTTGGATACCCTTTCTCTTTGCCACTTCCCTTATCTCGTTGTCTGAATCTGAATCTCTATTCATAATCTCGTCCATAAACTTGCCATATCCATCATCGTTTCTTCTCTTTTTCTTGGGGGGTAGTTGTTTAGTAGTCATATTGAAAGGGAAAAAAAAAAACTTCACCTCCCCTACTCCCCACCCGCCATCGAGTGCCCACAAGGGCGATGCCCCTAAGCGATCCTCTAGCAAAGTGAAACACCAGGGTTATAGCGAAGGTATACACCGCGTGACACGCGCTCCACCCCCATCCACCAGGCTCATGACCAACTGCCGAGAACGAACAGGAGGCCACTCACCTGGCTTCCAGAGCAAGCAACGTGCCACACGGTTTGACCCATGCCATGCCCAAGCTGTGGAGGCGACCGGTTGACAGCATTGGGCCCCATGCTGCCCCCCGTCTAGGGGAAGTCCGGGCCAAAGTGGCGTGTTGAGGGGCGCGGATCCCACTCCGAGTCCCTCTCAACTCAACCACCAGGACACCATTCTCCCCCGACACGGGTCGCACCGCACGGTCAACACGGTGGACCAAGAGGTCACAGAGAAAACAGAGAAAGTGCTAAAGAAGACTTGTGACTTGTGATAGGGAAAGAATAGGATAAAGATCCATAAAGACAGAAGTTAGACAAAAGAGAAAACTGCAGATTAATAAGGAGAATGTTGAAAGAGAAATGCAGGTGAAAGAACCATGGGTAGGCAGAAAAAACACAAAAGACAAGAAAAAGAAAGCCCACCTAAAACAAAGTCCCACCCTCAAGGGGCACAAGAGAACAAAATAAGACACCCCCCCCAGGTCTCTCAGGGCAGACGACGGGACCAGTTTATGGCCTGTAGTACTGGTTGGTTCAGGACAATGATAAGCTACATGACTGCTCTTGGGGAAGAAATGGCAAAGAGGTGAACTTGTTCAGCGAAGAAACGATAAGCTTCAAGATCCGAGTCACAACAGGTAGAATGAGCAATACGCATTGAAATTGAATTCCACACAGGAAAAAACGCTACTCGAGGGCGTGGGGCTATGTCAGAAGAATTTCTGTCTCCTACCAGCTGTAGCGTACAGCTCCTACATGCTTTTACAAGAATGATGGTTTCAATAAATGACAACAACTTTCTCCCCTTGTCTGCATGAAGTCGTGACAAACTGTGTTTGATTTCAGTAAACATCATTTTTAGACGTTGTTCAGCTTTTTTCAGTTTATTTTGCGAAAAAACAAATTCTTGTGTAACTGATGATGGAAGCATGGATTTTCAGCCGTGGCACTTGAACAAATCACCCGCTCTCCCAGTTTTGGTGCTGTTTTTGACCTTGTGGCCAGAAAGCTCTGTGTATGACAAAAGAACACAGATTTCCTTTTTGGTGGCAAAGCCGAGGTGGAACGAGCTGGTGCAGACACAGAAACTCGCATGGGTAAACTGGAGAAAGGGATCATCGGACAGCACACGGGATCCCAGAGACTTAACCAGTCGAAGAACAGCCATTTCCCTGGGGGAACAGAGGGACGGGGGTGGGGGGTCGGGGCGGGGGTCTGGAAATACCGGTTTCCAGAGCAAGCAACGCACACATGTGCAGATTTTTTCCGGTTGTATTGTCCGTGTGCTCCAGTCCAGAATGATGGTTGACTCAGACCATAAATGCTGCCCCTAAAACCATTGGCTGAACAGCCGACTCAAAAACGAAAAAACAACAACAACAAACAAACAGAATTCATGTGAGTGCTTTACTTTGCTGCATGGTGGAAACAACTGTCAGACATAATTAGTTGTGCGCACACATACAGAAAAGACACACCTTCAAGCGCAAGGCTCACACTTTCATTTTTGAATTTACCGAAAAGAAAACACGCTGACACACGAGTTCATTTTACTAAATGACACAGCAAATGTGGATCAAGAGTATCACCTGTAACAATATAAAAAATACTACACTTCTTGCTCTCTACTTCCCTAAACTATCTCTTTATCCGAATGTTATCCTGCTTAACTTCCATGAACAATATCTCTTTCCAGCCACGTCCATTCCTTATTTTTTGTTGTACAGTCTCTACTTAAAATGAGATATTTCAATATAGTAATATCAGCAACATATTAATCTGACACGTACTAATTCACACTTTCAACAACACAATTATCATCTTCCTGTTCTTCCATGAATTTTTTTTTTTCAATTTTAATTCCACTTGATTTCTATAAACGATATCTTTTGTTTTTCTCTTATCACGTCATTCCTCTTTTTCATGACGTGGTCTCTACTTCAAATGAAATATATTTCACAAGGTGTTCGCAACACATATTTCTCTGGTATGAATGTTCCATTTGTATGAAACA
This sequence comes from Conus betulinus, assembly GCA_016801955.1. Lineage (NCBI taxonomy): Eukaryota > Metazoa > Mollusca > Gastropoda > Neogastropoda > Conidae > Conus > Conus betulinus. The sequence continues at coordinate 4,135 of JADBJO010010443.1, read as the reverse complement.
CTGCATTATGAATATGAACACTATTACCCAAACATTGAGATCCTGTTCGTAATAAAAAGAAATAGCAATGCATTCTCAGTATGACAGACACAACGTAGGCATGACTACTCTGGTAAAAAGAAAAGATAAAACTGAATTCCCCATAAGACAGATGAATGCTTTTTTTAAAAACAAAAGATAAAAGTCCATTCTTGTATATGACAGATATCAATATTCTGGCATGCATTCCTAATATGACAGATGAATACTTTGTTTAAAAACAACAGAAAAAAACTGCTTTCTTAAATATGATAGATATTAATATTCTGGCATGTGTTCCTAATACGACAGAAGAATGCTTCGTTTAAAGACAACAGGTAAAACTGATTCCTTAAATATGACAAATGTCATTATTCTGGCATGCGTGTTCTGTTTAATTCAAAGAACGATTCGTTTTCACTGTCAGCAGTATTATGCTGACGTACATATTCCCTTTAAAATTACAGATTACATGACATTCGTTACATGACATATATTAGTCAAGCGCATATTACTGAGTACGGAATTTAAACACAACAGCATTCTTTGTTATTAAAAAAATATACTCTAGCAAGCGTGTTGTTTAAGACGGAACTATTTCACTATATTCCTAGACAAGAAAAACCTAACTGACATAACGTTCAGCATGACACCACTGCACTCACTAAAACATAATGACAACAACCAGACCACGCAGTTTTTTTTTTTCTGTACAAATAAGAAATCTTAGCACAAATACCCACCCATGGCACGCACTCTTTGCTTCAACTAGAAAACGACACCGGTTTCAACAGATGCCACAGTTCCGCACTGTCTTTCCAAACCTTTCCTCTTCCTCTCCATCAGTCCAAGTACATGCAACAAATGACAAGACACATGCCGTTCTTGAGTAGACAGGAAAAGACAGCGAAGACTCCAGCACGGATGGCGGTGAGACATCTGAGACAAAGCCTCAGGACAGGTGGAAGGACGAAGAACCCTCCCTCATAGCCTGGGTCAAGCGCTCGCGCAGCAGCTCCCGGGTGGGGTAGTCTGGCAGTTTCAGGTAGTTGGTGCAGGTGCTGGTCGAGGGCAGCCAGGTGCTCGGTTCATCCACCCGGCCGATGGACATGGGAGGGCGCAGACTGTAAAAACCTGCAACAATGGGTGTAGGGTGGTTAGGAAGGAGTTGGGAAACGAGGGACAGATATGCGAGAATAAGAGACGTCCCAGAGTGCGAGTGATCTACAGCCTATCGGCGATAAGGTCAGAGAACTATCAGAGATTGATTGTGTCTATGGCATGGCGTAATGTAACGCTTTTCTTTGTCCTTTCATCGCGTTTTCATCGTGTCTATGGCATGGCGTAAAATAACTCCTCCTTTTTTTGCTTTGGGCTTTCATTAGGATAAATAAGATAATGTTGTGCTTATTAGCCCAACCGACCGCAAAGGGCCACATCAGGCTGTCACTACGTTAAAACACAACTTACAAGTCGGTAATTCATAACAATTCTTTAAAATACATCGAAAACCCCATCCGAGAGTTTGTTACAAAAATCTTTCCACTGTAAGATCTCAGATCCGACGAAAAAATGTTAACCTCTTTCAAGAACTCAAAGATCGTGTCAGATCGTTCGGCGGAACATCTCTGAACAAGGTTTTCATGGAATCTGCTGTAAAATGTTTGTGTGTCTCACATCGCGCAAGTCCCAACATACTAAAAGAATATATGTTTCATTGTGAGTGGAACATTACATGGAATGCACCACGGAGCTTCTTCACTCTTAAAAGGTTGGAATGAGTAAAATACAAATGGCCGGTGTGCAGCCGGCACAGAACTGTGTTTTCTTCTTTTTACGACGACCACCAGACGTAGATGAGAGGAACTCCTTATGAGGTTTGGACGGATCTGAAAGAGTTTGTTATCCGTCTGTGTATTGAAATCCTCCTGCCAGAGGTCTCTGAGATTAATAATTAATTTTTGGGTTTCAGATGTGAGCGAGGATACGATTGATGTGTTTGACAGTTTCCCCGGTTGTGGCAAATTCTTGGCCAAACGATCAACAATAGAAGAAATGTTGACTGCTGTACCTTTTTCTATATAACTTGAAATATAAAGGTAAAGAAAAAAGGTACCTGTCAGAGAATGTTTCAACGTTTCGTGCTGTAAGCACCTGGTCACGAAGTGCAGTGTTGAGGTTGCAGGGGAAACTGCGAGGCGTTTCTTGTGACCACAGTTCAGCCACAAAAGGTGTGTGGGTTGTGTGTGTTGTGTGGGGGGGGGGGGGAGGTGAACTGTGTTAATATGGTCAACACAAAAGGGGGTGGGGCAAAGAGGGGGTGGGGAAAGTGGGAGGGAAGAGACCATCTAGGTGGCGGTTTACAGAGAAAGGGGAGGGGGTGGTGGTAAGGATACATCTGGTATAGAACATGGTATAATACAATAAACATTGGGGGGGGGGGGGGGGGTCAGGAGAAGCGGGATGAAGGGGGGGGGGGGGGGGGGGTTGCAGCTTGATAAACAAGTTTATTGCCTGACATTGAAGTCATAAGGACTCAAAGTGTCAAGGCGTTGTATTAGCTGGCTTTCCATGAATTTTTGCGGTATTGGCCCTTTTTTTGTTCATTGCACCAACGCGCTGGCACTCTGATGTGTCGAAAGGTTATGGGTGTTCAGAAGTAAAGTGGTTTGCCACTGGTGTAATCTTCTTCCCTTGTCAGGATGTGTCCCCTGTGTTCTTTGAACAGCGATCATTGAGGATCTGTATGTTTTCTCCCTACATACACATCATGGCAACACAGGTACAGGTCAGGGACATAGATAACATTTTTGAGTTTTGGCATGGCGAAAATGGGTATTTCACCTGAAACTTTATGATCTGATGGGCCTGGAGATACATGTTGCAGGGTTAATAAAAGTACAGGTTTTTGTACACTTGGGTTTTCTTGCGAGGGAAATCGCCAGCTTGAGCAGCAGGGGTGCGTAGAGGGAAGGCAGCATGCAAACACAAGATCTGGTCACCAAAGGCGTTTTGTCCCTCGTGAAAGACCGCAAGTGGTGGCTGGTGGGAATGTATCTTTCAGTGTTGGATCGTTCCTAAGGATCGAGACAAGTTGCGACATAGAATGTTCTTCACGGGTATTTGCTGTGGGTGATAGGTCAAAGTCAGTATGCATCGGTCGGGGCGTCTAGTCAGCATCCGGTTTCTTTGCTTCTGAGCGCTTGGCAATCTTGGAAATGACTTGGCTGGTTCCAAGGGCTGATTGTATCAGGTAAAGGGTAACCTCGGCAGTACAGAAAGTACCATGAGTTGTTGCTCTTTCACCAAAGTAACCTGACTGATCTACAGAGTCCTGTGCATGCCTCAGGAAAACTGGGAAAAAAGGGATTCTGCTTTCGAAATCAGGTGGGATGGTTGGATGATAGAGAAGGGTACAATGAGATCTGTTGGTTTTATACTGTAACTTGTGCGAGGAAGGAATACAAATGTGCGAGTGAGCAAAAGAAGAGGCACTGGGACATTACTATAGACAGAAGATACTACCTCACGTCCCACACTGAAAGCGGGGGGGTTACATAATCCCAGGTTAATAGAAAGAGCAAAGGAACAAAAGACAGGACAAAGATGAAAAGAAACCTGAAACTAATCCGTAACCCTAGGCAGGCCACTTACCAGTCAAAGGAACAGACGGGCAAAGAATAGAGAAAATGACATCCGTAACACACCCCTGCAGGGCCCCTAACAGGGATACAAGTGGAACAGACTGGCAAAAAGTGAAAAGAGAACTTGTAATCCGTCACCCTAAAAGCATGACCTCAACACATAACGACGGGGCAAATTCACGAGCAAATCTCGTGAGGAAACACGATAGAGAACAGAGATAAGTGGCATAGGATAGAGAGAGAGAGAAGAGAGAGAGAGAGAGCAAGAAGAGACAGATAGACAGATAGAGAGAGTAAAGGAAAAGAGAGAGAGAAGAGAGAGAGGAGAGAAAGAGAGAGAGAAGACAAATATACCAAGAGGTATAAGCTAAAGCGAGTATAGACATACATCAAACAGACGAGACAAGAGACAAGTTTGAGAGACAAACGGAAAACAGCTCCAAGTGCGAATGCTAGAAACAGAACAGACATAA
>JADBJO010010442.1:68662-72884 GCA_016801955.1 Conus betulinus | reverse complement strand
CTCTCTCTCCCCTCTCCCGGTGGGCGCTCTTTGGAGCGCTCCGTTCTCCTCTGTACTGTATCCCCCCTGTCATTCCACTGCATCCGCCCTGTGATGCTGCGCCTGGCCTCTCGTTTGTATGGTCTCATCTCTCTTCTCTCTACTGCGGCCGTTCTGTCCCCCGTGTCTCTCTCTCTCCTCGCTCACGTCTCCATCTCTCTCTTCTCTCTTTCTCTTGACAGTAATTACGTGCCACACCTCTAAGTATCATTATTGCTGCCCCTCCGATAACGTTTTTGCGTGTACTTACTCGTTTCTTGATAATATTTCATACCCCTTCAATTTGGCCCAGGGCTTAATGTTAATGGGTCTCCCGCGTTCTTGTGCTCGTCTGGGGTCGGGGGTGTCTCTTCGCTCTTCTCTCTTCTCGCTCTCTCCCCTCTCTCTCTCATCTCCCTCTCTCTGTTGGAACGGACCCAAGACACCGAGCCATACAGGAGGGGGAACCACAAACTACCGGAGACAACAGCAAAGATAATGACAGGTAAGACTGTGCAAGCCAGCATGTCTTTGATGCACGTAGAACCCTTTGAAGCCCAAGAAAATAATGTATTACGTACTGAAATATACTTTTTAAAAAGGTGTGAACACTCGTGTCAAATTACTTTGCAGAGTTCTCATCATGTAGGCTGATTATCGGGTATGGGGTTCTATACGGTCTAAAACAAAATTTATCAGCTCTCACAGACTCACAAAACCTCGTGAGTGAGTGAGTGAGTTGAGTGTGTGTGTGTGTGTGTGTGTGTGTGTGTGTGTGTGTGTGTGTGTGGTGTGTTGTCAGAAGCCGGGTTATCGTCAATCTCCAATGAATCATAACGAATACAAACGCTCACTCATCAAAAACTGTTCGCCCGAAGATTCCCGAAGATGGTGATTGTGCTTCTTTCGAGAGGTTCCACCTTCACCTTCTTAGTGAAAAGTCTCAAAATGACGGCGGCGAAAGGACACAACACTATGTGGTCATCGGACGTCGCCCCCCCCCCCCACCCCCCCCCCCCCACCTCTAATCCTCGCTCCCATTCCTCACCGCCTGCCCTTGTTCTACGTGCCACGCGCCACGATGAGGATGAAGCTCAAAATTGCTATATGATGTGTATAAGTTTTTTGAGGTCTACCGTAAGTTTGAGCCAGCATTTGACATTAAACGGATACTTGATCAAAAGAACAATCGCCCACCAATTGGTTCACTTGCTGTTTTTTTGCTGTTGTTGAAGTTGTTTATGTTGTTGCTGTTGCCTTGCTTTCATTACTTCCACCGATCGCCGATGGCATCATCCACGATCTTCAAACACGTGACCTTCCCCATAGCTGACGTCATATTTTCAGGCCTTCTCACACCTCACACCCTGTTTTTTTGCACCTGCTGGGTGTTCCCCCCCCCACCCCCCATGTTACAACATTTTCTCAAAACAATCTAATTGTGTCTGTCTTTTAATACTCGATCCTTAAGAATTTTGCCTGGGATTAATATGAGAGAGAGAAGAGAGAGAGAGCGGAGAGAGAGAGAGAGAGAGAGAGAGAGAGAGAGAGGGAGGAGGGGGGGGGTTAGTGGCAGCCCATGTGACATGTCTTCGGCTGCTGGTCAGATTAGTTTCGACACATCAACTACTTGCGAACGTTCACAACAAATAAGTCTGATATTACCTTCTCTCTACTGTGTGTTGTTGTTGCTGCTGCTCTTCTTCTTCTCCTCTTCTTCTTTTCTTCTTCTTCTTCTCTTTCTTCTTCTTCTTCTTCTTCTCTCCCTCCTCCTCCCTCTCCTCCTCCTTATTCTTCTAATTTTAACATTTTCCTACGTATTTTCTCACCCTTTAACAACTGTAAAGCAAAGGTATGGGGTACGGGATCTGTGTTCTCGCTCCCTATAAGTTAAAAAAATCTAAACAAAACAGATTTCGTGAAATTTCGAACAAATGTAACACAAAGCTATGAAACATGTCACAATCTCACTAAAGATAAAATCATGACATTTGAAATTACTTTTGAATGGTTCTCTCTTCAAGATGGGTTACAAGGCTCCTCTTATGCTGCTAGAGAAGGAATTTTTATTTATGATATGTTTCCCTGATGTTTCATTCTTATTTTCTTTCCACCATCACCCCCCCCCCCCCTCCTTATATGTATGTATATGCACACACACACACACACACACACACACACACACACACACACACGCGCACGCACACACACACACACACACACACACACACACACACACACATACACATATATGTATATATATATATATATATATATATATATATAGAGAGAGAGAGAGAGAGAGAGAGAGGAGAGAGAGAGAGAGAGAGAGAGTAAATCTTTGCCAAGTCATCAATATAATGACGGAGGAATTGTAAGCCTACACTTGTTTTTCCTCACTACTAAACTGTTCAACATATTGTTTGGTCAATCAGTGACAGACTGCATCTCTTACGAGATCCAAGTAAAGGATGTTCTGTGCAGTTCTTACGTGATTGACAACGCTTGGGTTATCTAACAGTAAAGCTGAGCAATCTGACTGTTGACACCTTTAACCTCCCTTGCATCCTGAAAATGGATCCTAAAGCATAGGCTCAAAGATTACCCCGTGCATTTATACTGTTTGCTTAATGAATTTAGTTTTTCAGCAACTTATTTCCTTACCACGTTTCCTTTCGTTTTCCTTCTCTACCCTTACCTGGCTGCTTAGGGGTGCTGTTGGCTTCCGTTTTTAAACCCTTGGAAGTGAGAATACCACAGAATTGTCAACTGTGGTATATCTCTATGTGATGCCAGGGAACACATAGTTAATGAGCCATATCTTCGTAATAACTATGATGAGAGGACGGACAGCCTCTGAGCACACGATATTAGTAGTATTATATTAGTAAGCTATTAATCTGAGTTGTAATTCTTAGTTGATTACTTCCTTTCTTCTCCAATGTCTTTTTATACATATGGTTTGTATCTGTAGCCAGTTTTCAATACATTGACAGAAGAATTGAAAACACACGTTTGCTTTCTCCCACTATCTCTCTCTCTCTCTCTCTATATATATATATATATATATATGTATATATTCTAAAAATAAATTTATAATTGTAAATGTAGCGTTGTCCTTTCAGCACTGTCGAGTCTAGCATCTCGTTTTTATTTTTCCTAATTTCACATCTCTTAATAATATAGTAAAGGGACAATCTTTCGAAGCATGCATATTTCACTTTTCAGACTCTCTTTTAAGCTTGTGTCAGAAAGCAAAACTGCAAATTCACATTCCTGTAAGTAGCGTTTGATTGAGTCTTGTCTGCCTGCGGCAGAAAGTACACATATTCCTATCAGTGATTTGCATACTAAAGCACTTTTACCAGAATTCTATGATGTGTTCGAAGTCGGAACCATTGTTTTCCTATTTTGTTAATGGTCTTAATTCTTGTTAGTGCTTTAGTCCATTTTAGTAGTTATACGAGGACACTGTTGTGATTTGGAAAAAGCACTTTGGTGAAAAACAGTTTGCTTCACATTGTACTGATGAAAACGAGTTCCTTCGGTAACACTACAAATTTTCGTAACGTTAGAGGACTGTGATTGCAAATCTTGCTACCTAATTTCATTCTTCTTTTCTTAGCGAAGTCTGTTAGGGACTGTATGCGACTGATATAACCAGAACATTGACCTCAAATACCAGTTTCCCTGACGGTGTATGATGGTATATGAAACTGCCATGGTCTTTTGTAACTGTTTAAAAAAAATATATATATATCCTTCTGCATCCATTTCTTGTGTTAAAAAAAAAGTTTATCTCACACTTTGATACTTTATTACAAAAAACAGATTCAGTATCAGGATCTTTACTTTTGTATAAATGCACGTTTGTAGAACAATGCGTGCTTGCAAAAATTCAAACAAAATGAAATTGTCTTTTATTTCTACGAATCAATCAGGTTCATTTGCGTCGAGGTTAATCAATTTCGGGGTACAATTAATGTAGTACTATTTTCCATTTGTAGTCCAAATACATTTCCTTATCCAGGGGATATTTTGAGAACTGGCTGTATATCTTAAGATTTGGTGTAAATATGCTTCCCTCCCACACGTTTTGTCCAGAGTAGTTTCTTTTATCGTATTACTTTAATTAAAGTTTCAAAACGGAGTGACTGAGGGCGGAAAATGAAGCAAAATTTAGGAAGAGAGGGAGTTAGTTACC
>JADBJO010010442.1:53662-63662 GCA_016801955.1 Conus betulinus | reverse complement strand
ATCCAGCATGAGTTTGAAGTGGAGGCTATGCATTAACCTCTCGGTACTCAACTTTTCTTGGTGCTAGTAGCTGTGGTGTGTGTATATGTGTAGGTGACTAGTAATTCCATTGGTGGAATGAAAACAACTCAACTCAGGGAGTCATTGTGCAAATCATTGTGATGTGTGTGCCAGTGATTCCATTGGTTGAACTGGTTAAACTCAGGTTCTCTGTGTTTGAGAATGGATATAAGATGTTGGGAAAACCAGGAAATGTGTGTGACTCACTTAAGGGAAAGTGAACTCATCCTGTCTTGCTGAGGGCTCAAGAAAATGCAGTGAGAATCAGAGGTTTGCTGTTGCCTCAAAGGCGATGATGGTAGACAACTGTCTCCTGGGTGGGGACATAAGACAGTGGGGGTTGCTGTAGCCTCGGAGTCAATGACAAGAACACTTGTATCCTGTGTGGAGACAGTCGACAGCAAGATGTGTTAACCTGTTGCAGTCCAGGCAGGGAGCTGCCAGACAATGGTGGGGTGACTGCAGCAAGAGTTCCTTTGGGAGAGGCCAACAGGAGCCCTTTCCATGGAGAGAGTGAAGTTCAGTGGAGTCTGGGAGACTCGGTCTGAGGGTGCAACTCAAGCTACTTTGCCAGTGTCCCCCAATTGGGATTTGGCCAATCAGGAGGATACAACAGTGTGGCAGCTTCAGCAATCATAGTCGCACAGTGTGATGAGAGAACTGACTGGTCAACCAAGGAATGCTGGCAAGTTATGGACGTTTTATTTTTGTTCTTAAGTTTATAAGTTTGCCACACCAGAATAGTGTAATGTTGTCTTTCCTGGTAAAGTAAGAGTAACTGAAGAACAGGGGATGCAAGAATGAGATTATATGTATGATGTTTACATTTTTGTATGATACAGATAAGTGTGTTGTGTAGTGACAGGTGAGGGCTCCGAGTGAAGTTAAATATAAATTGATCATTTTTATGAATGCTATTGGTTTCCTGTCACCTTTGTGCGGGCCTGATGTGAGTGACAGAGTGCGTGTGCCTATGCGAGAGCACATTTTGGTTGTGAAAGCGTAAATGCTTCTGTCAATACCCCCGACCCGATCCCCCTCCCTCTCCTCATCACATCCCTGCATATGATAACCATATTTTAATAACAAGGGGGAGCGTTGGAGATCCGTCACAAAACTGAGGGCTCATCCGGGATGAATGTAAATGAGCCATAAGTGATTCTAATTTCTGGGTTTTGATCAAATTGCAAAGGAATTTGAAATTTGTTGTAATTGTGAAAACCTAGAATTTTTTTTTTTCTTCTTACTGGGAAAGACGTTAGTCATATGTTGATTGTCTTGACTTTTTTTTTTACATGACCATGCCTGTTGTTTAATTTAGTTGCTTTTGAGGTTGATTGTGTAGCATAACTATTTGATCGCTTTATTTTCGGATGGTCATGTGGGTATCTCGCTTGTTAGTGTGGTTGTGGTAGCGGGCTGATCGAGGGTTATATAGCTTCAAAATGTCGACAGAAGAGGGTGCTGAGGTGATGGGTCCCCTGAGAAGATGGACCCTAATAGAAGGGAAAGCTTTAGGACTAAAGAGTCCGGAACTGAAGGCATGTGTAGATGAGAACTGGCCTCTATCTAACTGAAGCTCAGAAAAATACAAAGTGAATGGCAAGAAGAAAAGAAAAAAGGAGAAAGAGAGAAGAGAGACAGAGAGAGAAGGAACAGGGAAAAGAATGGAAAAAAAGAGGAGTGAAAAAGAGAATGGGAAAAAGAGGAGAGAGAGAGAGAGAGAACGAGAGAGAGAATGGGAAAGAGAGGCGAGAGGAAGAGAACAGGAAAAAGAGAGAGAGAACAGGAAAGAGAGAGAGAGAGAGAGAGAGAGAGAGAGAGAGAGAGAGAGAGAGAGAGAGAGAGAGAGAAGAGAGAGAAGAGAGAGAAGATAGATAAGCAGTTTGAGTTAACAAAATTAAAACTGGAGAAAGAACGGGAGGTGGATGCAAAAACCTCAGGCAAACTTTGCACCACATATCAATCCCTGATGAATCAATACACCAAAGTTTGATGATAATCCAGATCATTTATAGGATTTCATTTCACAGTTTGAAAGGATTGCCAAAGATCAGGGTTTATCTGAAGAATGAATGGTGGGCCACAAATTTTTCCGCGCTGCTGCTGTCACCTAAAGCTAGGGATGCTTTTTTTTCTGCTTACCACCAGAAAAAAAAACCAGATGGGTTAGAGTCAGTGCATGATGCTTTGTTTCAGAGGTACCAAGTAACCGCTGATAGGTACAGGAAATTTTTCAGAGAAACCGTTCGTAAATCAGGTGAGACACACGTACGGTTCCTTTATTGGCTTAGGGCTCTCTTTGATAAGTGGATAGGTTAGGGAACATTGAACAAACTTTTGAATCCTTGAGGGAGGAGGTCGTTAAGGAGCAAATTCTGTCCATTTGTCAGAAGGATCTCACAGTATTCTTGGCAGAAAGAGAATTAGGAAGTTTAGAGGAGTTAATGAGGATGGCAGACAGGCATGAATCTGCCCATGATCAGCGTAATGTGGTGAAGGGATCGAACCAGTCGTCCCGCAATGCCCAGACCACACAGTCAGAGAGTGATTCGTCGACTCCTTACAAACAGGAGACGAGACCGCCGTTACAAGTGGATTCTAAGTCCCAAGGCAACAGTGGGGGAAAAGTGCACATGTTTCAAATGTGGGTGAGAGGGGTCATATTGCCAAAGAATGTGGCGGACTGTGAATACATTCAGTTGTTGCCGTCGATACAATTCAACAAGAAGGCAGAGCGCCACCACCAACTACTAGGGCAGTAGTAAACGGGAAGCAGGTGACCTACTTGTTAGATACAGGCAATGGTAGAACCTAGTTTAGTGAGAGACATAGACTATAATGGGGAAACCACCTGTGTGCGATATGCAGATGGAAGAATTAATCACCTTTGGCCCATGTCAAAGCAGAGTCAGAGTTTGTTAGAAGTACTCTCACAGCACCAGTACAAATGAATAGTCCCTATCCAGCTTTGTTAGGAGGTAGGTACATCCTCCCGAAGCCTGACCAGGCTGTCAGTCAAGTAGGGAGGGCAAGGGCAGTGCAGGGTAGGAACTCGTATCAGAAAATAAACAGAAAGCAGGTAAAGTGCACAGGCACTGTGGGTAGTAGAGCTACCTTAGACCATGAAGGTGCTGTGGTGGTGGTGCAGTGGACCATGAAATCGGTCGTAGTGATAGTTTAGTAGGCCATCATGGCGATGCTGTAGGCCATGGAGATGGCTGTTGTGGTGGTGCCGTGGGCCATGGAGATGGCCATTGTGGTGGTGCTATAGGCCATGGAAGTGGCTGTAGTGGTGATTAAAAAAATTGCTGGGCATTGCTGTGACAGTCAGAAAATGTAGGAACTGTGGTGGCAGACCTCAGGTTCAGGGCCAAGAGGGACCACAGAGTAACTGGAACCAGCAGCTGGGCTGGAACCAGGGAGACTTTAATAATGCATGGCAAGAAGGCCCAAAGTGACCAGCTATCATTAGAAAATGCCAAAGATAGTCCGCTCATAGGAGCAGACAAGCCAGTGTTGTAAAAAGGAGAGGAAATGAGGCCCAGAAAGCAGTGAGAGCATGGCACTGAGCGGGATTCGAACCAAGGAAGCACAGAGAGTGAAGGAAAATTGGTTCGGATAAGATGAGTGGGGGAAATGATCGTCATCGCAGTGAATGGGTGTGACAGCTCATTTCTTGTGATCCTGGGACTACAGACCCTGAGGCAGTTGAAGCAAGTGGGACTGAAATGCCAGGAAGATTTTAATGAACAGGCTAGAAAAATGTCTCGCAGATTTTCACGCGCTCCTTTAAGGACCAAAAATGTGTGGAAGGTGCACCCGATCACAGACAAAGCCTTGAATGCGCAGAATGTCTACCTCAGGTGGTATTGGCAAGCCACAAACTACAGTCAATACTTAGAGGGGTAGAAGTAGGTCAAAAGGAGGAGCAGTGCCTTTGGGGTGTTGCTGTTGTAGTGTGAGCAACAGATGTAGAGCAAAGGTAGGAGCAATGCCTATGGGTTGCTGCTTTTGTGGCGTGAGCAATCATTCATTATGGACAGTTACACAGGGTAAATAATGTAGCTGGCTAGTTGTGTTATTGATTTTGATTGCCCAGTATTGGACGGGGTCGGGCCTGTGTTCATGTGCTATTTTTTTTCTTTTTCTTTTCTTTTTTTTTTTCTTTTGATTGATGGTTATTTGAATGTGTTTGCTTTTTGTTCATTATCCATCATGGGGTGGGTTGAGTACGTGCTCAATTGTAAGTAGTTTTCTTTCTTTTTTTCTGGTTGATATCTATTTGCTGATGTTGTTTGTTTACAGATCAGCTAAGTGTGAAAATGTCTTATTTTGTGACATCAGGATAAGTGTTTGATTTGCATATTGGGTGTGAGAGCATGTGTGGGGCCACATACTTGAATTTGAATCTTGTCTTAGTGGATTGTGGCCACATGCCTGAATCTGATGATTGATGTTGAGTAGGCTGGGTCACACCTGAATTTGAATCTTGATTACCAGAGTAGGCCACATCCCAGAACTTGAATATGGGGTTAATCATGTTGTGTGTTATCATTAGGAATAAATGGAATGATTTAATTACTATGTATGGACATGCTGATAGCTAATGCTATAGAGAGAGTTCTGGATTATATGTGAGCCAGTTTAGAGATACCTGTTGTGCACAGTCGTTTATGACCGATCAAAGAGTGATTCAATGAATTTTCTGATTGACTTATGCTTTTAATTGGGTACATTAGCCATGTTAGAGATGTTGATAGAAGTGAAATCTTGAAGCATACTGTTATAATTGACCCATACAATTGAGTTTTTTTTTCTTTATTGAGAACATTTGCCTGGAGGAAATGTTGATTTGGAACAACATTCTTAGATACCGGGGTGTCATGGGTCTGCCGAATGTTCTCGAGTATTTAGGCAAATTAAGAGTATTTTTGCCGTTTCCTTGGGTTCTTCAAGTGTGTGAACTCTCAGGCATCATCAGACAGGAATACCCCGAGCCATATACTAAGGGAAGGAAAGTTACTGGGAAGTGGTTCGTATGGCCAGGGGAAATAGTAACAAGTACATGCCAACCTGCTGGTCCTTGGTGGGGAGGGTGTCCACCTCGACCACTGGCTATTCACTGGGTTCTCCAGTGGGCCTAAAGGGGGCGATCGTGGCAGACGACCATCATGTTTGGTGACCGTCAGCCTGCAGGCAGGGTACAGTGACCATTCAGTCATTCTTGTCCTGAGGGATGAACACGCTCAGGAAGGCTTCGACCTCTTGAGTGGTTAGCACCTTGTTGTCTATAGCATCAGTCCTGATTTGTGGAGGAGTCTGGGTTGTTATTACAATGGGTAGCTTCGGGGAATTGAACATGAGTTTGAAGTGGAGGTTATGTATTAACCACTTGGTACTCAACTTTTTTGTTGGGTGCTAGTAGTTATGGTCTGTGTATATTTGTAGGTGACTAATGATGCCATTGGTTGAATGAAAATAACTCAGGGAGTTATTTGTGCAAATTGTTGTGATGTGTGTGTGTGCCAGTGATTCTATTGGTTGAACCAGTTTAACTCATTCTGTCTTTGAGAATGGATATAAGATGTTGGGAAAACCAGGAAATGTGTAACTCACTTAGGGGAGAGTAAACTCATCCGTCATGCTGAAGGCTCAAGAAAATACACAGTGAGAAAACAGAGGTTTGCTGTTGCCTTGAAGGCGACTACAGTAGATACTATCTCCTGGGTGGGGACATAAGACAGTGGAGGTTGCTGTAGCCTCAGAGCCAATGACAAGAAACAATTGTCTCCTGTGTGGAGACGGTCAACAGCAAGACGTGTCAACCTGTTGCAGTCTAGACAGGGAGCTGCCAGACAATGGTGGGGTGACTGCAGCAAGAGAAGACCTGTGGGAGTGGCCAACAGGAGCCCTTTCTGTGGAGAGGGCGAAGTTCAGTGGAGTCCGGGAGACTCGGTCTGAGGGTGCAACTTGAGCTATGTTGCCAGTGTCCCCCAGCTGGGATTTGGCCAATCGGGATGATACAAAAGTGTGGCAGCTTCAGTGATCATAGTCACACAGTGTGATGAGAGAACTGACTGGTCAACTAAAAAATGCTGGCAAGTTATGTACGTTTTATTTGTTCTTAAGTTATATAAGTGTGCCACCAGAATAGTGGAATATTGTCTTTCCTGGTAAAGTAAGTCAGAACAGGGGATGCAATTATGACATGATCTGTATGATGTTTACATTTTTGTATGATACAGATAAGTGTGTATACAGTGATGGGTGGGGGCTCCGAGTTAAGTTGAATAAAATTTTGATCATTTTTTATGAATGTTTGTGGTTTCCTGTCACCTTTGTGCGGGCCCGATATGATGACAGTGACAGTGTGTGTGTGTGTGTGTGTGTGTGTGTGTGTGTGTGCAGCCTATGCAGTAGTGCATTTTGGTTGTGAAAGCATAAATACTTCTGTCTTTACTCCACTGCTTTATCAGGATGTAACTGTCTGGCTTTTTTTTTTTTCTCCTGCATGTTGGTAGCCCCACCCAGTAGGGGGATACATCTCCAAACACAATGTTCTTTCTTTCTCTTTCTCTGTTCATCAATAAAAAACAGTCTCCTTCCTCTTTCTCTGTTTATCACTCAAAACAATGTCTTTTCTTTTTCTCTGTTCAGCGTTCAAAACAATATCCTTTCTCTTTCTCTGTTCAAAACAATGTCCTTTCTCTTTCTCTCTGTTCATCGTTGAAAACAAAATCCTTTCTCGTTTTCTGTTCATTACTAGAATAGTGTCCTTTCTCTTTCTCTGTGTTCATCATTAAAACCAGTGTCCTTTCTCTTTCTCTGGTCATCACTAAAACAATGTGCTGCTTTTTCTTTCTATGTTCATCACTAAAAGCAATATCCTTTCTCTCTTTCTCTGTTCATCATTAAAACCAGTGTCCTTTCTCTTTCTCTGGTCATCACTAAAACAATGTCCTTTTTCTTTCTATGTTCGTCGCTAAACACGGTGTCGTTTCTCTTTCTCTGCTCATCATAAAAAACAAGGTCCTTTCTCTTTCTATGTTCATCACTAAAAACATTGTCCTGTCTTCATCACTGAAAACAATGTCCTTTCTCTTTCTCAGTTCATCACTAAAAACAATGTCCTTTCTCTGTTCATCACTAGAAACAATTTCATTTCCCTTTTTCTCTGTTCATCATTAAAACATACTTTCTCTTTCTCTGTTCATTACTGTAAACAATGTCCTTTCTGTTTCTCTGTTCATCATTAAAAAAAAAGTATTTTTCTCTTTCTCTTTGTTCATTACTAACAACAATGACCTTTCTATTTCTCTGTTCATCATTAAAAACAATGTCCTTTCTCTTTCTCTGTTCATCGTAAAACACAATGTTCTTTCTTTCTCTGTGTTGATTGTCAAAAACAATTTCCTTTATATTTTTTGTTCATTGTTAGAAAACAAAGTCCTTTCTCTTTCTCTGTTTTTTATTTAAAGTCAGTGTCCTTTCTCTTTCTCTGCTGATAATTAAAAAATGTCCTTTCTCTCTCTCTCCGTTCATCACTAAAACCAGTGTCCTTTCTTTGTTAATGCTCATCATTGAAAACGATATCCGTTCTCTTTCTTTCTTCTCATTAGAAACAATGTTCTGTCTCTTTCTCTGGTCATCATTGAAAACAATGTCGTTTCTCTTTCTCTGTTCATCGCTGAGAACAATGTCCCTTCTCTTTCTCTGTTCATCATAAAAACCAGTGTCCTTTCTCTTTCTCTGTTCATCACTAAAAAAAACTATGTCTTTTCCCTGTTCATCACTAAAAACAATGTCTTTTCTCTTTCTCTGTTCATTACTAAAACAATATCTTTTCTCCTCCTCTATTCCTCACTTAAAACGGTGTCCTTTTTCTTTCTCTGTTTATCACTACTAAAAATAATGTCCTTTCCTTTTCTCTAGTCATCGCTGAAAATAATGTCTTTTCTATTTCTCTGTTCATCACTAAAAACAATGTCGTTTCTCTTTCTCTGTTCATTATCAAAAACAACGTTCTTTCTCTGTTATCATTAAAAACAATATCATGTCTCTGTTTTTATCATTAAATGCAGGGTTCTTTCTGTTTCTGTGTTCATCATTAAAAACAGTATCCTTTCTTTCTATCTGTTTGTCACTAAGAAAACAATGTCCTGTTTTCTTTTTGTGTTCATCATTCAATGCAATGTCCTTTCTCTTTCTCTGTTCCTCACTAAAAACCATGTCCTTTTTTTCTTTCTCCTTTCATCGTTAAAACCAATGTCCTTTCTCTGTTCCTGACAGAGGGCAACGGAGGCAGTACCAGCCGCCGCCTAAAGTGTGGAAGTGGAACGTGACACGCTGTGTGTCCCTGCCATTCAGATGGGCTTCAACAAGCATCTGTTCCTGGCGGAGATGGTGTCCGCCAGCATGGCCATGGGCGTCGAACATTTCGTCTTCTACGTCCAACAGGCGGGGCCTAACGTGCTAAGGCTGCTCCAGGTCTCGATTTAGTAGTATGGAATCGAAATCACACAGGCACATTTTTTTTTTTTTTTTTTTTTTACTGGATACGTTTTCAGCCAATATCTCAGTATTGTTGTTGTGTCACTAAGAGTACGTACCTAGCGCCTCGGATAGAGACCAAGTTCTAAGCGCTTTACGACCCACGCTGTCGTTTACACAACCGGCGGCCCTACCTGAGTAGAGTCGACTGAAGGGCTGCTTGTTGGCGCTATATTCAGTCGTCGTTTCCCGTGCCACTCAGTCGAATGTCAGTCACTCACTTTATCATTCAATCTTTCGGTGCATGCTATGTGTATACATGTGATCTATACCAAACGGCCGAACTGGCCTTCTCTTCCGAAAGTTGTCAATGGAATTTTACGTGTGTGCAAGATGCTATCGTGCACTCACACACACACACACACAAAGAAAAAAAAAAACTTCCGTTTACAGCCTCATTCGAAAACACTTTTCGGGTCTGGAGTCAGAGCCAGCGTTGGCTGCGAGGGAAAAATCCCACTGCACCGAGTCGGCCTGATAGAGATTTGATCCTGCAACCGCAGGGTGACCAGGATCACGACCTTTATCAATCCCATAGCGATCTGTTTTGTAGCTGAAGTCTGGCCATGGAAGGACAATCATTTTATGTTGAAGATGTACTGACCACTATGTCCAGGCTCGATCATGAACAGAAAACTTGCAAAAAGGAGGCGACTGCAGGCGGAAATTTATAAAGATTTTGAAAAATCTAAACAAATTTCAAAACGTAGTTTCAAGGCTCCGCAGAAAAAAACGTAGACAAACGAATCACAAGACAAAACACAACGCGTTTCGACCTATTTTTTTCATTTAAAACACCATCTTCCGCCGAATGGGGTGATGATAAGTGATTGTTCGATCATTTTCTTTGTCCTGAGTGCTGTGTATCTTGCCTGAAGAAGGCCTAAGAGGTCGAAACGCGTCGTTTTTTTTTGTCTTGTGATTCGTTTTTTCTACGTTTCTTGGCAGAGCCTTAAAAGTATGTTTTCAAAATTTATAAACAGAAAAATCAAAGAAACCATGGAAAAAATTACAGAAAATCCTGCCTGGACAGGGATATCGCGCCCTGACCTTCTATCTGTCCACAACCCACTATTGAGTGGTGTTCACCTCAACTACCAGCAGACTTAAGCATGCCAACCTATTGCTTTTCATTAAAGCGAGGAAGGCGATTGAGACACATTTCTAGTCATTGCCAACCGTTTAGATCTACAGTCTAGTTGAGACCGACTATTGCTATCGGAAACATTTTCATGTCTTTTCGAATCCAGACTCATCAACACAAAAACCAGCCGTTAGAAACAGGAAATGTTCCATACAGTCTTTTCTGCTGACATGTGTGTGTGTGTGTGTGTGTGTGTGTGTGTGTGTGTGTGTGTGTGTGTGTGTGTGTGTGTGTCTCTGAGCA
>JADBJO010010442.1:41162-48662 GCA_016801955.1 Conus betulinus | reverse complement strand
ACGGACAGACACACACAGACACATAGACAGCATTTCTTCGTTCCCATTCAAAAGTACTCCCTTTTCTATAAGAACTGGGAGTACAAAAATCAAGGCTATAATAACAACAAAACATTATTAAATTTGGGGGAACGATGCGCTTATGTGCGCCGACAGCATTGAGGATATAATGAGAAATTGATATAGGTGCTTAAAAAGTACTGATGAAAACAACGGTGGGGAAGAAGGGGAAGGACAGGACTGTGGGCCGCGTCCGCAAGTCTGCAGCCATCTGTTCACACTTGCGATATAGGAGCGTGTGCCGTAGCGCGTACAACTGGAGTTGTACACGGCTTGCACGAGGACTTCTTCCAGCTCGTGAATCTTGTTTATGCCCGTCTACAAGCGTGCATGTCCTCAAGACCAGTTGCTATTGGAATAGCTGAGCCGAAAGAAAAGGAAAAGGAGGGGGGCAAGGGGAACACCCGGAACCCCTGGAACCGTGCGCCAACTCAAGCCTGTTATTTTTTTTTTTTTTAATTAAAAAAAAAGCAAGCCACCACGGCGTGTGACACTGGTGCACACTGCCCAGAATGTAATCCGTCATTTTCATAATAATAGAGCTTCGAGGGGTGTACGGGAGAGGCGTGCAGTAAATATAACAGCAAAACAAAGCGCAAGGCATACAGTTAAGGTGCTGTCGCATAAATCACCACATCTTCTTGGGAAGAAAAGAAACCAGGGAAGTGCAACGTCGGGGCAAGAGGGGGAGAATGGGGGAAAGGGAGGGGCGGGGGAGGGGGGGGGAAGGAAGGGCGCAGGCAAGCTGGGCCCTCATCTGCCAATGCCAGTCTAATAGTAAGCTGCACACGAAACAGGATTTATGGCCAATATATACATGTTTTTTTTGTTTTGTTTTGTTTTGTTTTTTCTAGCTTTCGCCTTTTATTTAGGCTTCGTCAGAAATCTGCAACCCAAATGCACACAAACTGAAGAAATCCACCTGGACTTATTTTTACACACAAAACAGTCATGTATATGCACACTTCCACTCACCCAGCCACACACACCCCCACAACAACAAACACACACACACACACACACACACACACACACACACACACACACACACACACACAAATGAAACAAATCAAACATCAAAATTTCCCTATAATTAACATACTGAATGTAATGTTACACAACACACAACTTTACTAAGTTTCAAAAAAACTTCGCTAAGTTTAGCAACACTTTCTTACTACCACAAAAAGC
Organism: Conus betulinus; assembly: GCA_016801955.1. Taxonomy (NCBI): domain Eukaryota; kingdom Metazoa; phylum Mollusca; class Gastropoda; order Neogastropoda; family Conidae; genus Conus; species Conus betulinus. Next base: position 47,411 of record JADBJO010010442.1, on the reverse strand, counting down.
AAACGACAATAGTTAAATACGGACTTTGTATATGTAAATTTTCTAGGTATAAACTGATTTCTAATGTCGTTATATTTGTTACATTTCATTACAAAATGAAATTCATCACCAAGGTCATTCTGGTCACAGTCCCGACAGAATCGTTCATCGTGAGGTATTCCAAATCGTCTGCCAATTTCTATCATGAGTTTATGATTGCCACAGCGAAACCGAATCAGTGGGTATATATAAACATCAGGTAACATTTTAATATATTTTTCACGGCGAAACTCTGTTTTAAAAATTCTGTAAAATAAACACTTATTACTAGATTCTAAAGCATCATTCCATGCACGTTTGTAAATGTCTTCTAATGAATTACGAACATTTCTACAGAGACTGTGAACAGACGAAAAACTTTTGTGTCTCCCACACACAGTCGAATCCTGTTTCTATTAGGACATCCCGTATACACATCAACCACCTGATGATAAAAACCTGATTTCTGTATAAATCATATAATACCTGATACAATCTAGATGAATATTTTTGTTGTTTGTGGAGAAAGTAAGGATGACCAGAATTTTATCATTCGTGCATGTACTTGAACTGAAACAGGATACACATCCTAGTTCTCCATATATCAATTCTTTTTTGGTAGAACGATTTAAATGAAAAAGATGCTTAAAGAATTTAAGCTGAAAACTTTCCATTAGCTTTAAATCACTATATCCCCAAATTTCACAGCCATATAAAGCACAGGCAGTACCATTGACTGGTACAAGTCCAGTACAATGTTTATAGCAAAATCTTGAAATCTTGCTATCTTTAATAAAGAAACATTGCACATTGCGCTTGGTCATACAAATACTTCTTACATTTATAAAAATTTCCTGTTCTGCTAAAGATTATACCTAAATATTTGAAAGTGTGTACTATTTCTATACACTGGTTTTTTTTATTTTTAGTTTTTTTCTTGGTTTATTGCGTCCATTAAAGACTACACCCTTTGTTTTTGCTACATTAACATTAAGCTTCCATGTACTACAATACTCACTTAATACATCAAGAGCATGCTGTAAACCGCAAAAAAAAGAATCTGCAATAATAACAATATCATCAGCATACAAAAGTAAAAGTAAACTAATGTAACTTAATAAATCTGAGTCAGGAAGATTTAAATCAATATTTAAGAAAGCACAGTTACGATCTGTGAGATATAGTTCAAGATCATTCAAATACAAAGAAAATAGCAAAGGTGAAAGATTTTCACCTTGACGAACACCTCTAAAACTGCCAAAATATTCAGATTGACTTCCATTTTTAATAATATACAAGATTTTATTCTGCTGATACATATTCGTGATTACTTGCAAAATCTTTCATTTACACACCTTCTTTGATAAGCTTTTGCCATAATCCCTGCCTCCAAACTGAATCGAACGCTTTTGTGAAATCAACAAAAACACAAAACAATTGCTTTTTACGACTATTGAAAATATCAATTAAGCTTTTTTAAAACAAATATATATGATCTGTTGTAGAATGACTTCGTCGAAAACCAGCTTGATTTTCCGAAAGTGTGTTGTTATTCTCGATAAAAATTTGTCAAACGGTTATTCAGTTTGTGAACAGTTTTCCAACACAACTCAAAAGTGTTATACCTCTATAATTGTTACAGTCCAATTTACTACCTTTTCCTTTGTATATTGGCAGAATAAGTCCAATCAACCATTCTTCTGGTATGGTCCCTGTATCAAGAACTTTATTGAAAAGTTTACAATAACTTGTTTTGAACTGGGATGCTTTGTTTTATATATTCATTTCGTATTTTATCTATCCCACAAGCCTTTCCATTCTTAGTTGCTGTACAGCTTTTTCAACGTCTTCGTCACTTATTGGTGCATTTAGAAATTCAAGATCATATTGCAAGTCACAGTCAATATCACTTTCATTCTCAACACTATCTGGTTGTACATTCAATGATTTAAATGTAAGAACAGATCATCCATACTAACAGGGCATTCATTTCTCTTTTTGATTTAATGTTTTTCCCAATATTCTCTTGGTCTATTAGCTTTTAGATTACGAATCTTCTTATGCCAGTGTTTTGTGTAAACTCTATATACGATTTTCTGAGAACTTTTTTGTATTCTTTACTGCTAATTTCAACCTCTCTACGGTTGGGACTAGAATCATTTAATTTAGTTCTATGTTTGGCTGTCAAAATACTTTTTTTTCTATGTTTCCCTGCATGTGGCATCAAACCACAGCTTATTTTCATGGCTTTTGTCCGACTTTTGCTTTGTACCTTTTGACACATTTTTTTACTTCTCCTAGAGTGTCTTTAGCTGTTTCTAACAGAATTTGTGATAACAATGTATAGGCATCGGCAACAGAAGCGTTTTCATTGTCAAGTATATTGTTTAATTCCTCTATGTTTTTAGTAAGTAAGGTTTCTTTAAACATCTCACCTTTAGATGGATCCCACTGCTTAATGTTTGTATAAAAAAAGGTTTTCCTGTTTCTGGACATCTTACAGTTTCTATTATTTTCACTGGAATTTGAACTTTGATTGTTTGATCTTCTCCACGAAATGCTGAGAGATAAAAGAATTGGACTGTGAACATCAGAAAGCATGGCGTCAAAGGGATCAACACTAAGGTCAGCAATATGTGTAAACAAATATGGTGAACCCAACATGTAATCAATCACAGTACATCCACTACTAGTGCATCGACCAATACCTGCGTCTCTGCCAACTCTCCCATTAAACATAAACAAATTCTGTGATTTGCAAAAATCAGTAAGTCGATAACCATAGTTATTGGGTCGACGTACATCCTGAGAGCATCTCGCAATAGGGATATCAAAATCTTCAATACACAAGTGAAAACCGTCAGCAATAATGTCATTGATATTTGTATCAAGCTTCAGAAAATCGGGCAAACATTTAGTATAAGCATTAAAATCTCCCATAAGGAAGCACATGGCAGTTAGAATCATGACGTGTAAGACTAGATTCCAAATCATCAAAACAGTTAACTGAACCATAAGCAGTTCCCTGGGGGGGAATATAAACTGAACCGACGAGCAGATCTTTATCATACCTGTCAACAGTTTGTTGATTTTTCAACCACAAAACACAGTCACTATCATCATTGGCTTCAGGTTCCAATACCTGAATAAAATCTTCATATTTTTTTTTTATAGGCAATGGCTATGCCACCGGATCTTTGATATGAAAGGTATTTTCGACTAAACAAAGCAATAGAGTAACCAAGAGCACTAAAGCAGTCCACTAAATAGTCAGTCCTCTTGTGCATCAGTTCTACTTTCGGTGAATGTTAATATGTCAAACTGGGAAATATAGTTCGTAAATTCTTTAAACTGCAAGCGACTTCTTAGTCCACAAACATTGAGGGACAAAGACAAACTACATTTAGAACTAGAAAAACTTGAAGAACAATTCAAACTAGAAACACTGTCAAGGCTTGAATATGGATGTACATCACCACGTCCTCCAGCAGATCCCTATGGCTCACAGACAAGGAGGTGCTGCAGCCCAAGGAACTGGAAGTCCACATCGACGCCCAACTTGAAGAGGTCGTCAGGGCTGTCCACCATTACAACTTGCGCCCTCTCCTGCCCAGGGATCTTCTTCAGCTCGCAGCGAAGTCTGCCATCAGGAGTAGTTGAAACCTTGTCCACTTTGCCCGACTTCTTCACTTGAAGAAGCCTGCTACGAAGGACAGTCAGGTCGTCGTTCAGATAGACCCTCTTGTATTGTTCTTTCTTATGCATGACGTCGCCTTTCACACACGTCTAGAAAGAAACTTCACAAGCACAGGCCTACACTTGCCACTCACCTTCTTGCCGTTCCTATGAACAACAGAAATGTCCGACGCCTTCACTTCACATCCTGCCTCTTGGAACAGAGTCGCTACCTTTTGATCAAGGTTCTCTTCTTCTTCTTCAGCAGATTGATGATCCGCACTGTTTCCCGCCTAGTGCATTGTTCCTGGCGATCAAGAGAGTAATGCCGCTGCAGGTTTGATTTCTGCACTTGTTGCAGAATTTCCATGTTTTTCTCTTGAAGACAGTGTCCATCACTCCAGTGATTACCCTCTCCAACCCCTTCACAAACAAACTTTCCATTTGTTTGGCAATCACTGGAACTAGAATTCGGGCGACGCGCATCGCAGTGACGTCACTGTCAACATTGACGTCATTCTGGTTCTGATTCTTTCCTTTCGGCGTTTGCTTGCTGCCGATCTTCTGCTGGCACGGTTTCGTCGCATTCAGTCTGTGCAAAATGCTCTCCTGCACCTCGTCGCACACTCCTGCTGTCGACTCCCTCATCAGCTTCTGCACGACACTGTCCAAACTAGATCTAGCATCTTGCCACTGCACTGCAGAAGTAGAAGCCTCAGCCGACATTCTCGCACGATTCGATTCAAAACCAAAAAATTGAAAAAATAGAACACTCACATCATAGGCTCCCCTCTCTATCCCCTTCCGCCCCTGCTCCCCCTCCCCCCCTCTCTCTCTCTCTCTCTTAATCTCTGTTTCTATAACACACACACACACACACACACACACACACGCGCGCGCGCGCACACACACACACACACACACACACACACACACACACACACACACACTTTTTCTGTGTGGATTCTAAGTCTGTCCTACAAGGCCTTGAATCTATTGCTGTAAAAAAATCGAGGTGATGTGATTTTAGAAATAGAATATCTTGTCAGTATTCTTATATCAAGAGCACACACACACACACACACACACACACACACACACACACTTTTCTGTGTGGATTCTAAGTCTGTCCTACAAGGCCCTGAAATCTATTGCTGTAAAAAATCGAGGTGAGTGATTTTAGAAATAAAACATCTTGTCAGTATTCTTATATCAAGAGGTACAGCAGTTGATTTTTGCTGGATTCCGTCTCACTGCGGGATTTCTGGTAATGAATGGGCTGACCGGGCTGCCAGAAAAGGAGCACGAAAGTCCGATGAATCCATAGAAATCAACATTCCTCTGTGTTTATACGAAGGATATGGTCTCTTAAAAAAGACGTGTATTGAAAAGGTTTATGAAGCCTACGAAAAACTTGGTTCTTACTAAAATACATCTACCTCACTCCAAATTGCTCTGCTGTGACAAATCCCAGTCAGCTACTTTTTCTTCTAGCAATGCGGCTAAAATTGGAAAAGATTATCTATCAATCGGCCAACGTAAACGTTCTTGAAAAAAATAACCGAAAACTTGCATCCCTGTTTTACAGGCTTAAGCTAACCGCTTTCCGTACAAAATTTTGCAAAAATTTAGATTGCGTCTGCGGAGCAGTTGAAAGTTTCACAACCCATCACCTTCTTTTCCACTGCGCATATTTCAAAAAGGAAAATCCTGACTGCCTGCGACTTGATGGCACGTGTATTTTCCAGAACTTACCCAGGTCTTGTTTCTTTTGTTAATTCCTTGATGATTAGTCCCAGTGGGCTCTTTTTTTTTGTAACAAGTGTTCCAACAGATATGAGCGCTTAACATTTTGGTTATACCAGATATCCTGTACTCTTTTAATGTTTTAATACTTGCTTTGGGCTAATGTTAATTGTAAAGAATTTTAGTATGAATCACTATATATAGCTAACTGCTCGTAACAATTTTTCTTATCGAGATTTCAAAATGGAGCGACTGATGGCGGAGAACGAAGCAAAGTTTAGAAAGGGTGGGGGTTAGTTTCCGCCGAGGACATTGACGAACAAAAGTACACAAGACACGATGCATTTCGACCTCTTGGGTCTTCTTCAAGTGAAAACAAAATACGTAACATTTAACATTTAGGACAGTACAAACAAAGAACGAAGAGCGACTTATCTGATGTCCATGTGGTAAGCTGTGAAGAATGGCTGACCGAAGGAAATGACAGAGGGGATTATGGGAGAGGAAGAGGGCCGGGGGGGGGGGGGGGGGTGTGGGTTGTGCTTGGCGTGAAGGGAGGGATGAGTGAGGCGATGGTGTTGTGTGGTCAGTCAGGTGGGGCGGTGCGGCACATGTGACGGTTGTGGTTGAGGTGGATTGATAATGATGTTAAGGGGGGGGGGGGGGGGGGGGGGGGGGGGGGGGGGGGGGGTTGGGAATATATATATACATACATATACATGTGTACATATACATACATACACACACACGCATACATACACATATCCATGCATCATACATCCATACATATATATATATGCATGCACATAC
>JADBJO010010442.1:17500-32500 GCA_016801955.1 Conus betulinus | reverse complement strand
CCAACACAGAAATTGTGTGACTCAATGCATTTAAGAGAATTTTCAATAAAATTACCTGAATTGCTCCCATAATAACTGTTGTGTGTGTGTGTGTGTGTGTGTGTGTGTGTGTGTGTGTGTGTGTGTGTGTGTGTGTGTGTGTGTGTGTGTGTGTGTGTGTGCGTGCGTGCGTGTGTGTGCGTGCATGCGAGTATGAATGAATTTCATGGTGGACAACAAACAGAATGGCTGTGAAGCCTGGATACTGTGAAAGGATGAAGAAAATATAATCAATGCAACAAAAAAAGGTTCTACGGACGACTTTCCAGAATCAAATGGACAGACACAAGAACAAACCACAGCATGTTAAATGAACTGAATGCTAAGCACCAACTGTTCACAGGGATCAACAGAAGAAAACTGAAACATGTAGGCCATGTGATCAAAACACAAAGATAGGATTGATGTCAACAGTCATGCAGGGGAAAGTTTAAGCAAAGTTCAGAAAGGGACAACTGCACACATCCTACTTCAACAACATTGCTGGTGTGTGTGTTTTTGAAGTTGCCTACAGATGTCTCAATTGTGAGACTTGGAGAAGATGTGTGACTTTGGGAGACAATGGCACCCACTGGCGACACGGGTGAAGGAGAAGGATGAGGTAGATGATGATGGCAATACAGCCCATCATTGAACTAGCTATAGAAGGCCAGCGTCAGCCGTGCTAGAACTAGCATTACTAGTTGCAAAGTGACAACTGCAGGCGGAAATCCAAACAAATCTTAAATAAATGTTAGCGAACCGCCAAGAGAAACGTGGACAAACGAGTCACAAGACAAAACACGATGCGTTTTGACCTCTTAGGTCTTCTTCAAGCAAGACACAAACAAGCAGGACAATGAAAAGGAACGAATTTGTCACTTAGCTTAGATCTCTTCAGCGTTGAATCAACGCCTGCCTACCTTGCGCTGAAGAGATATAAGCTAAGTGACAAATTCGTTCGGCACAGGCACAGTGTTTATGTCTTGCCTGAAAACCCTAGGAGGTCGAAACGCATCGTGTGTTGTCTTGTGTCTCGTTTGTCCACGTTTCTCTTGGCGGTTCGCTAACATTTATTTAAGATTTATTTAGTATTTACTAGCTAGGATGCCAAGCTAGAACCAAGGATAGGCCCATGTAGAACTAGCTAGGGTGCCAAGCTAGAACCAAGGTTGGGCCCATGTAGAACTAGCTAGGGTGCCAAGCTAGAACCAGGGTTGGGCCCATGTAGAACTAGCTAGGGTGCCAAGCTAGAACCAAGGTTGGGCCCATGTAGAACTAGCTAGGGTGCCAAGCTAGAACCAAGGTTGGGCCCATGAGCACTTCTAGACTGTCCCACTTCTAGAACAGTTTTGTTATCTAAGGATTTCCTCATGCCCCCCTCCCCCATGCACACCCCACATTCGGAGGGGGTGGGGTGGGGGTAGGGGTGCTATTATATGTGAAAATAAGGGTAGAGAGGGGAGCCTACGAGTGAGTGAGTGAGGGGGTGGAGATGTATATATTGTTAATGGGCTCAACTTTTAGATTTAAACCGGGAGGAGCCATGATAGTATGATATGGTATGCTGTGAGTGTGTGTGTGTGTTTGTTTCTGTGCGTGTGCTTGGGTGGGTGGGAGTGTGCATATACATAACTGTTTGTGTGTGTAAAAATGAGTCGAGGCGGATTTCTTCAGTTGTGTGTATTTGGGTTGCAGATTTCTGACGAAGCCTGAATGAAAGGCGAAAGCTGGGGGGGGGGGGGGGGGGGGGGGGGGGGGAGCATGAAAGGTGTGTGGTTGGTGTGCCTGCTTTTATTTTTGTACTCTGTGACTGGCCAATTTCTGGATCAGCAGTGTACCCACACATCACTGAATGGGATCCAGCAGATTTTAGGGTTTTATCTTCATTTGATATATATATATATATATATATATATATATATATATATATATAACTAAAATAAACTAAATTCCATGGATAAGTTCTGAGCACCATTCCAGCAACTTACAGAGCAGTTTGGGTGTTGCAATGACTGCAGGAAATATTCAATTATAAACAAAACCTTACTCTTATGTCTTAGAGTGAAGAAATAAGGGGGATAAGCATTCACATCTGCAATGGTAGATAATTCTGCCAAACTAACAGTATGTGTGCTTGAGTGGGTGAAAGGGGAATAATAACTGCTTCTCAAAATGAGTTTTCAGCAAGTGTATAGTCTCCAAGTGGGAGACAATCTCCAGTGAAGAGGAAACTCACTATCATATAACTCCTGGTCAGATATCATATAACTCCTGGTCAGATATCGGTATTTCGAAACCTGATTGTTTCTCCTCAGTGACCGCGGAAAGTGGTAACTTCACTCCTCTGCCTTTTCGGTTTTAAGAAGAATGCTATCCCAGAAAAAAGGTGTGTGTGCAATGCCGTAGTATGTTTGTTGAATTTTCAACAAAAAAAAACAAACCAAAGGTGACACCTAAGAAGCAAAAGAAAATCAGGAAAGAGCAAAACAATCTACATTTTCTTGTGAAAAATAGAAAATATAAAAAGCTAACCTCTTAAGACACAAGTGTTGAGGGCCAGTTCTTGGAATTAAATCCACAAGGGATTCTCCGGGCGGCGCAGACAACCTTCCAGCCATGTGGGTGACGGCGGGTCTAGCCTGTGTCGCCGGGGGACGGCTCTTGGAGATGTGGGGCGATTGGCGAAGGAGCGCTGCCTGACTGCGACTACCGTGGCCTGGAGGATACCGTGCTGTTTTGAGGGGTGGCAGACACGGGGGCACTCCTTAGGGTGTTGGGCTGAAAAATTGCCCTCTCGGCCGCAGTCAGCGAGCGCCCGCCAAGTTTTAGGGGCTCGTGCAGCGCTCCAGCGACTTTCGTCCTGCTTCCTCCTTGAGGCGGCCTCACGCGGCACAGGACCATCGCCACCCAAGCATGAAGAAGGCCGCCCGGTGGCCCTGAAGACAGCCTGATGATGTTTGGGGGACAGCAGGCAACACACACCGACGCCCATCGTCGGTCGATCAACAACTTAAAAGTGAACTAACGTTCAAGACCAACTTCACTAAACTTGAACCAGCATTCAAGAGGATAACGACCAGAATTGAGCCAACACCAGCTCTGGGAGACGAATACGACGACCCCCATTGAAACCTACCTACCACTGCCAGATGACAGCAGTTGCCACAAATATGTAGACATCTGTCTGCAGGAACCTTGTCCTTAAGGGCCACAGGCCGATAGGACGTTAATCTCACCCTTAACAGTAACAAAACAGTAACAAGGGATTCCCCATTCACCCATTCAAGCACATACTGCATGGAAAATGGCAGTTATATCAATCTTTAATAGAAGTGTAACTTTTGGACTTGACGTCTCTCTCTCTCTCTCTCTCTCTCTCTCTCTCTCTCTCTCTCTCTCTCTCTCTCTCTCTCTCTCTCTCTCTCTCGTTATTTCTGTTTTGTTTTTGTTTGGGGCTTTTTTTTTGTTCAGCCCATTTTTGAAAAATGTCCCCCTACAAATATAACACGTGGTACGAAAACTGTGTACGGTACCTGGTCAAAATGTGAAAGTTTGGCTGTTGAAACGTAATTGGTGTGAATTGTGTGCGGACGTGAAGTGAAATGAAGTGAAAATCTGTGTAATATGCTCTGTTTTTCCAAGGAGAAAAATAAACTATTAAAAAAAGAAAAAAAGAGAGAAAACAATACTACAACTTACAAGGTTTAGAACAGGTTATTGACGAATCAGCACGTGTAACTGGTAACTCATTTATTTCAACTGATCATGTTTAAACAAATACGAAACAAAATATTATTGACATAATGGTCCCGCCCTGCGAATACAGTAATCATAGCATTGTCTGTTTTACTTGATACAAACGCCTTTGAAAATACCTAAAGTACGACAAAAAATATATAATATAGAACTCCTAGAAACTTTATTAAAAAAAAAACTTTTTTTTTTTTCGAATTTGCTGAAAACACAATAGATTTTTGTTACCATAAAACAGATTGATTCCGATGGATTCTGGATGAATAGCCTCACGTCTGAGTATGACAAACATCAAACGAGAAAGATACCACCATGGAACACAAAATAGAAACCCAAACTCAAAATGACCTCAGGAACTCCAGAACGATCGACCAATTCAGGAAACAAAGAACTAAAGCAATTTCCATGAAATGCCAGTTGGAACGTATGTTTCAAAAATACATTAGTTTCTACCAAAGATTTTCGTCAAAAAAAAAAAGAAAAAAAGAAAAAAAAAAAAACTATGAATATGTTGAACACCAAATAGCGTCAAAAAGTCAAGAAAAACGTGCTGATGTTTGAGCGTACCCTGTCAAATAAATGACGATTTTGTATATGTCACTGATAAAATCATATCAAATGACAAGACTTGCGAATATGAACTCTACCACTTAAGAATGTACATTAATAAAAAGTGATAAGGCTTCTGTTTATTTTACTTCCAGTGACTGCTTTGGACGTTAGTAAAATTTCTCTCACTTTCCAAACAATCAGGCAGTCATGATTTGTATGCATTAGATGCAAGGAAATTGAAAGATTCATGCCCAATAATCGCCAATATATTGACATATTAATATAATTCGTGTAAAAATATTTCCCCCGAAATCTAAGAGAGCCACATTTGTTCCTCAATCAAGAAAATCATCAACTTCATCAAATTAGAGACCTATTTCAATTTGATCTATTCTATCAATGTCGATCACAAATTACATGCAGAAGTCTCTGTGTTCCTATCTTAAAAAAAAAAAAAAAAAAAAAAAAAAAAAAAAAATACAATAAAGACCCATTTGGCTGCCGTGCAAATAATTTTTGTCATACAACCCTTATACAGCTTAGCTATATTTTACTGTACACAATAGATGCAAATAAGTTTACTTGCATTGTTTTCGTAGATTTTGAAAACACATCTAATGTAATTGATCACTCTTTGCCATTCTATCTCTCTCTGCCTTTTCTGATTCACTATATCCCTCTCTGTAGGTTGCGGTTCTCCGTATTAACGCCCAGAATGTCGTGGTTTTTCTATCTGATAGGAAATAATTATGGTAAATAACCAACTATCTTAACTTATGTCTGTTAGCTATGGAGCACCACAGGGGTCTGTCTTAGGGCCCCTTTTGTTTTCTATCCTTATCGTTGACCTATCTTGCTTCCTAAACTGTACTCGTGAAATGTTTGGATACGAGGCAGCTATTCATTCAAGTGATTCAGATACTCCAAAGGTACTAACAAACTTCAACATGATATTCAAAGACTTGTAGATTGGACCCTTCGAAACAAACGTCCATATGCCATAAAAAGTAGTGGACATAATTATGCTCGTGTCCGACGAAAATGAGAAGTGTATGATCTCGCTATTGAAATAATTATTTACATATGAGAATGAAACTGAGGAAGTTGACTCACATAAAGCGCTGGTTATCATTCATGGACAAAGTTTCATTATGGACTGACCACACGAAGTCCACTGCCAAGCGTCCTTCAAGCAAAATGAATCAGTAGCTCAAAGTTAACGATTTGTTGATGTCAGTTCCCGCACGTTCTTCTTTTGTAAATTTATGCTGTCAATAGTTGAAAATGCTTCAATCTTATACGACAGCCGCTGTGAAACTAACTTAAAACTGATTCACTCTAAGTTTAAGAAAGCTTTAAAATCAGTTAAAATTAAGCTGCATAACCGCCAAAGACTACAAGCAATTCGAGATTTTAACTAACCACAATAGTCTCTCAACAAGTCTGGCATAATCATGTAATATCGTTTTCCACACCACGAAACAATAATAAATTTGTTAATACTCAGGTGGGAGTTTATGGAACAGCTTAATAACAATGTAGACATGCACTTATGTACTCTCTCTCTCTCTCCTCTCTCTCTCTCTCTCTCTCTCTCTCTCTCTCTGTGTGTGTGTGTGTGTGTGTGTGTGTGTGTGTGTGTGTGCACGCGCGCGCGCGTGCCTGCAAGTGTGTGTGTGTGTGTGTGTGTGTGTGTGTGTGTGTGTGTGTGTGTGTGTGTGTGTGTGTGTGTAAAAAGTGTACGACTACATATATGGGTGCATGATGTGCTGCCATATACAGAAATGTGAGTGGGGCTGTTGGAAGGCGACAAAAGGTTTTGATATCTGCATATTCTTTTTTTTTTGTCAGTGTTTATGTTGTGCATATTCATGTTCTTTCAGGTGTCTTCACGCGCACTTTTCTTCAATGTTATTATTTTTTTTTTTTTCTCTCTAGACGGCTTTATGGAGTCAGCATTTCGAAATAGACAATAAACTTGACTTACTATGACTACACACAGACACACAGACACAGACACAGACACACACAGACACACACACACACACACACACACACACACACACACACACACACACACACACACACACACACATCATGCAGGATCTGGCTTTGTTACTCCATCTTTAAAAGTTGAAAAGTCTTATCATCTTGGCACAGACATTTCGATGATTACAGCAGAACTAATAGTTATTGTTACGGCTCTGTCATTTTTGATTAATTTACCACTAAATCTGTGTTAAATGTTCATTTTGTGTAGATTCTAAATCAGTTTTGCAATCCTTTGCTTCATCATTTAATTACAAGAATAATGTTATCTTTGAGATAAGATATTTAATTCATTGCTATCGATTGAAAGGGTCCAATGCTGACTTTTTTTTTATACCATGCCATTTATTATTATTTATTACAAGGAATATGTTTACCATCTTGCAAAAAATGGGCTGGAAACACTTTGAATGCTATTGAACTGCCTTGCAGTTTATCTTCAGTAAAGATGTGAAACATAATAGAAAATGAAGAGATACGACGTGTTTTCTCTTCTGGGACAAAGTATTTTTCATTATTAAATTCTCCATTTGCAAGTAGATCAATTGTTACTTTGTCGTACAGACTTTTGTTAAATTCTTTAAAGACAAAGGACTGTAAAGATATTAAATGTGTCTGCTCTGCAGAACTGACAATTGAGCATAATTATACCGATAAAATGTGCTTCAATAAAACTTTCCTACCTCCGAAAGTCATGGATTGTATTTTGCCTGTTTCTAATGTATCATTTGTTGTTGTTGTTGTTGTTGATCAGTTTAATCTTTTCAACCTTTCAATATTTAGATTAGCTAGTTATTTGTTATATAGTCCTATTGCTCGTTTCTTTTAACTCTCTCTCTCTCTCTCTCTCTCTCTCTCTCTCTCTCTCTCTCTCTCTCTCTCTCTCTCTCCTCTCTTCTTCTTCTTCTTCTTCTTCTTTCTTTCTTCTTCTTCTCGTCGTCGTCGTCGTCGTCTTTCTTCTTCTTCTTCTTCTTCTTTTTCTTCTTCTCTCTTCTTTTTCCCCAATTTTATGAATTTTTTTTTTTTGATGTTTAAAAACTTACAAAGTTTTGCTGTTTTGATGCTAGAGTCTAAAATCATCGACACGATGAAAAAACTTTCAATAAAATTACTAACACACACACACACACACACACACACACACACACACACACACACACACACACATTTTCAGACACCCACCTGCGGGGCGTACATGTTCAGAAACGCCTTTTTCAACACCAAACTGCCTGATCAACTACCCCCCCTCCAAGTGGACCCAGCCAAGTTCTTCAAATCTGATGCAGACAGCATCATGACACATGTGATTCGACAAGCGGTCCCCTGGAAGGCTTTCGCTCGCTCCAAGGTGGCTGTCGACCCGCACAAAGTCTCTCGTCTCGGAGTCCATGAAGTACAGGGCTTTCGCTCAGGTAGGTTTTCTTTTCTTTTTGTCCAGCTTGTGTGTGTGTGTGTGTGTGTGTGTGTGTGTGCTGTGTGCTTGTGCGTGCGTGTGCGTGCGTGCGTGCGTGCTTGCGTGCGTGCTTGTGTGTGTGTGTGTGTGTGTGTGTGTGTGTGTGTAACCAGTTAACCATATACGCTACACTACATCCGCTAAATTTTGTGACCACACTGCGCACGATTTGAAGCTGATAGATAAATGAGTTCATGACTGAGATGAGAGAATTTAACAAGAGGATCTCTTGGCTACGAGTTAGCAGATGTCTGTCCTATGCATTAGCCCAACGCGCTGGTCAAACCTTGGGGTACCTACTACCTAACATTGTCTATCAGTGGAGAGGAATGATGAGCAGTAGAATTCAGTGTTAAATACAATGGGATAAAAGGGAGCAGAATGCGGTGAGGAGCATAGTGGAGTGGAATAAAGTGTAGACGAGTGTGGTGTGGAGTGAAAAAGAGTAGAGTGTCGTGTTGGGAACAGCAGGGTGGACCAGAGTGGAGGTGAGCGTGGTGTGCAGTTTGATGAGTGGAATACAGTGAATTAGCATGTCGTCTGCAGTGCAGAGGAATGGAATACCGTGAATCAAAGTGTGATCTGCAGTACAGTGGAATGGAATACTATGAATTATCATGTGATCTGCAGTACAATGGAATGGAATACAGTAAATTATCATGTGATCTGCAGTACAATGGAATGGAATACAGTGAATTAGCATGTGATCTGCAGAACAATGGAATGGAATACAGTGAATTAGCATGTGATCTGCAGTACAATAGAATGGAATACAGTGAATCATCAAGTATTCTGCAGTGCAGTCGAATGGAATACAGTGAATTAGCATGTGATCTGCAGTACTGTTGAATAGAATACAGTGAATTAGCGTGTGATCTGCAGTACTGATGAATAGAATAGATGACAGTGAATTAGCATGTGATCTGCAGTACTGTTGAATAGAATACAGTGAACTAGCATGTGATCTGCAGTACTGTTGAATAGAAATACAGTGAATTAGCGTGTGATCTGCAGTACTGATGAACAGAATACAGTGAACTGGCATGTGATCTGCAGTACTGTTGAATAGAAATACAGTGAATTAGCGTGTGATCTGCAGTACAATGAGTGGAATACAATGAATTAGCATGTGGCCTGCGATACAGTGAAACGGAATGCAGTGAATTAGCATGTGGTCTGCAATACGGTGAAATGGAATGCAGTGAACGTGGCGTGTGATCTGCAGTAGAGTAGACAGAGTGGAATCGACCGAAGCAGAGTAGGATGTGGAGCACAGAGAAGTGGAAAAAAAGTGGAGTGTGGTCTGGAGCACCGTGGAGGGGAATGGAATAGGGTATTTCTGTGGAGTACAGTGTAATGAAGTGAAGTAGAGTGCCGTGGTCAGTACAATGGGGTGCGATAAAGCTGAGAAGAGTGTGGTTCCGGGGCCGATGATGATGATGGTGGTGATGATGATGAGCATGATCATGAGGATGATGGTAATGATGATAGGAAAAAAGAAGAAGAAACAGCAACAAAGTAAAGGACAACTGCAAACAACGCCATTTCCATAACAATCACCCACCATAGCATATGGAATCTTAGGACTGCAGAGAATAGAAAAAAATATATATATACACGTAATTGATATATAACGCAATCAAGTAATAAATAGCAGTTAATGCGAACATGGAAACAAGTGTCTCGGGAAACCAAATTCCAAATCAACGGCAGGAAGCACATGAACCTTCACAAGTACCTACTGAGCTGCAAGAAATGGCACGAAAATCAGATCATGGCATAAAAGATGTAGCTCACCAGTGCAAACAGGGGTTAAGGAGGTAGATTTGAAGTGATTTTTTTTGTCAAAGGTAAACATTTCAGTTTAATGGCCAGTCACGCCACCACGATCAATACTGATATCTCTGCCCATCACACCACCACAATCAATACTGATATCTCCCTCCATGAACAGAATGAATCCAGAATCAGTAGTTCACTTTGCCGAGGTCCGTCACTGGCTGTGAGCAATCTGAAACAAAGTCTCTCATGGGCAGTAAAGACAATAATTATCAGACTGGCCAGTCCGGAACCTGTACGGACAGACAACGTCATCTCCATCAAGCTCAAGATCAGGCTCCTGTGCGAATTGGTGTATTGCATCTCCTGTCTGCATGCGAGACACGGGGGCATCGTTACGGGTCTGGAAACAATCCAAGCTACAGAAACGAGGTGCTACAGCATGACATTCAATATCAGATGTACTGGTCGTCTCACTTATGAACATGTGTGTCAGTCCATCAGAGAGGGCTTCCAACCATTTGAAGACCTAGGTAAGAAAAGAAAAGTAGCCAGGCAAAACAAGTCCTTTGGGAAACTACTGAAAGAGGGAGATGGAGAGGAAGATAGAAAAAGAAAGGAGAGACTGCCAACATGACAGGTTCAACAGGATGGCCATTTGCAGAGACGCAAGCCTGAACACACAACTGACAGAACTGGAGGAAACTCATGAGCTGCTGGTCTTCAGTGTCTTGCCGCAAAACCTTTCCACAGAAAGAAGAAGAAGAAAATTTTTTGTGCAACTTAAATAACATGGCAGTGACTAATAATAATAATAATAATAATAATAATGCATACTTATATCGCGCCTATTCTCGGCTAGAGACCAAGCTCTAAGCGCTTTACAATCGACACTCGTTTACACAATGCTGCCTACCTGGGTAGTGCCGACTGAAGAGCTGCCAGCTGGCGCTTCATTCAGTCGTTTCCCGTGTTATCCAGTCAGTATCGTTCAATATCGATCACTCATTTTCCTTACTTCCTTCATTCTTTCCATTTCTCACTCAGGGTGCATGCTATGTGTAACGTGTCATCCATACCAACGGCCAAGCTGGCCTACTCTTCCGAATGTTGGTGATGGAATTTGACGTGTGTGCAAGATGTTATGCGTGCGTTCACACACGGAACCTCGGTTTATAGTCTCATTCGAAGGACTGTATGGGAAATAGAGTCAGAACCAATGTTAACTCCGAGGGAAAAATCCCCCTGTGCCGAAACGCCCCAGCGGAGGTTCGAACCCGCAACCCCAGGATCACCAAGATTACGAGTCAGGCGCTCTACCAACTGAGCTATTCCGGCTCCCTGAGCATTGCTGCACTGGAAGAAAAGGAGCGGAGAGAAAAAAAGAGAAAAAATGCAGTAGAGAGAAAGAAAGATAACAAGAAAGAAAGAGAACAAAGTGGAAAGAGGGAAAGGAAGCAAGGCGTGAAGGAAATGAAATCGCTATGACGACTGGAGTTGAAAAAAAAAAATTGATGGAGAGAGAGAGAGAGAGAGAGAGAGAGAGAGAGAGAGAGAGAGAGAGAGAGAACTTTGAACAAGAAACAATGAACAATCTTTATTTCTTCAGGCCCTCAGCCCCTAGAAATGAGGTCAAGTTAATATGTAACTAAAAGACATACATTACAACCAATCAGCTTTCTAGCGTGAGACTCGGCAATGGTTTGCCTTAACTTCATGGCATTAAACAGAAATACATCAAGCTTCCTAATATCGAAAATACACCCAATTTTCAAGAAGACTACATGTGGATTGACACCAAAGTTAAGATACTTTTTTTCTTGTGTCATTGTATAGAATACATTTATACAACGCATGGCCCTCATCTTCTAAGACCTTACACATTTTGCGCATAAAATTAGCATTGTTGCTGAAACTTCTTTTTTTGAGAGAGAGAGAGAGAGAGAGAGAGGAGAGAGAGAGAGAGAGAGAGAGAGAGAGAGAGAGAGAGAGAGAGAGAGGACAGACAGGGGAGACAGACAGAGACATAGGTAAAAAGCAACATGTGTTCGTGTGTTCAACATGAAGTTACTGCAGTTATACATGAGAAGATCTAGTTGCAAAGTGAAACGACTGCAGGCGGAAATCTAAATCTGCAGCGATCAAAGCTAAGTGCATTTTCGTTATTTTGTCCGTCTTTATTTCACCTGAGGAAGACCTAAGAGGTCGAAACGCGTTGTGTGTTGTCTTGTGACTCGTTTGTCCACGTTTCTCTGGGCAGTTCGCTGACATTTATTTAAGATTTATACATGAGAAGATCTCCAGCGGCAGTCTTTTCCTGTGCGTCTCATCCTCTTCCGCTTCATGTTGCAGGGTTTCACCACTGTGTTATGGACCCTGAAGTAGGACTGCTGCATCACTACAGGCATTTGGGTCAACCCATGCAAAAATGTTGTGACAGATACCTATCTATACAGATACGCTCGGGACATCATTCGAGAAGTGAAAAAGCTGCTCCGTCACTACCATTCTACAGTCCCCAAGCCATACCCGTGACCATTTTTAACCCCCTCTCCTATTTGTTGCAACATTCTAATGTCATTTCCTTCCCCTCCATTCCCCCCGTTCTGTGTCCACCTCCACCATCACCACTATCTCATTTCCTTCCTCTACATAGGAATACAGAGTAGAGGGAGGTGGGGGTTGGGGGGGTGGGGGTGGAGAGGATCTTCCAAAATAGACAGTATCCCTTAATTCCTTCCCCAGCCCCATTACCCTGACCCTCGCCTCTGAAAGACTATGCTATGCCAGAATTGTCCTCCTTCCTGTGGCTTTCTGTGGTTCTGCCTGCACTTTCGTGGATTATCGAAGAAATCTGATAATGTCAAACAAACATATTTGTAGTGAACGTTGTGGTTGGATTCGCCGTTTTATATCAAAGATTGTTAAACAAAATTATTGAAAGTTACATCCAGTGAGATAGTGATAAATTACACTGATCTGTTTAAAGTTCATGGTGAGAGTGGGTCAGAATGTCGCTGTAGTCAACATTGTCGTTGGAATCACCATTAAATTTCAAAGGTTGTCAAAGAAATCTAATCATCCATAGATCCTATGTGATAGTTATGAATTTACACATTTTTGTTCAAATTTCATGGTGAGCCTACGTCAATGTATCTCTTTTTAAATTATTTGTTTCGTTTTCAGATGAAAAAAAAAAGCTTTCTTTCTGAAAGAAAATATACCTGCTCTGGCAATTGTTCTAAAAAAGAAGAAGTAGTAGTAGTAGTAATAGTAGTAGTAGTAGTAGTAGTAGTAGTAGTAGTAGCAGAAGTAGGAAGTTACATTCGAATGTTGAATGCTCGCTTAAAAAGAACATTTTTGTTTTTGTATGCCGACGGCTAGTAATTCTTTCTCAGGCAAAAGTCAGACTGCATATGAAACATGACATTGATGAAGAATGCTGTTATCCCTGGAATCTGAAACCAGACGCAACGAAATATAACGCAATGATTTTTTTTTTCTCAAAGACTGGTATTTGAAAATATTCCAAATGTAAATGTTGCTGG
Organism: Conus betulinus; assembly: GCA_016801955.1. Taxonomy (NCBI): domain Eukaryota; kingdom Metazoa; phylum Mollusca; class Gastropoda; order Neogastropoda; family Conidae; genus Conus; species Conus betulinus. The sequence goes on along the minus strand of JADBJO010010442.1, from coordinate 19,345 downwards.
AAAAATATATCGTTTTTAGTTTTCAGGAGTTATGATCGGATTAAAACTTTAATTATAAGATTTGACGCATAGAACATGATCTTTTAATTGGGTTTTCCCAATCAATACTTATCTTTCTTTTCCCCTTATTTGGAAAGACTGTTCTCCTGGTCATAACAAATGATGGTGAAATATGATGACATGAAATGACCAGTCTGACTTTGTCATTACACCTGAGGTGCTAGAAATGTGTGTCACATATAAGATAAATAAAAGCTAAGATTTTGTATGTACCTTTTATGCATTTTAGGAGTTCATTAATAAAGATTGTAAAAGCGTATGTCCAAAAGTACCGCCTTGTAGTATGCCATGAAGCACTTCGACATTTGAGTTTTTACTATCATCTATTCTGACAACCTGAGAACTTTATGTCAAAAAAAACTTCTCATCCAGTTTAATATATTACCAGTAATTCCATATGCTGCCATATTTGTCGGTAATCTCCCATGCGGCACAGTGTCAAAGGCTTTTTGAAAGTCAAGGTAGACATCGTCTACACAGGTAGTTATCGTCTTCTGCTTTTTCTTTATCCATCATTTTAGTAATGCGTTCCATTACCTCCAAATGTTGTATTACACATAATCGTTTTTGTATAAATCCGAGCTAACTTTCCGCATACAAGTTATTGTCAATCAAGTGTGCAACAGTTGCGTCTCTTACAAAGGATTCCAATCTTTTGCATAACATACAAATTACACTAGTCTATAATTTCCCAGATCTGTTTGAGAACCTTTTCTTTGTAAAAGAAAAACAAAACAAACGGATATCGGCTCACGTTTTCTTCCAATCATCTGGATACAAACAGACTTTGTGGAATAGTTATACAGAATACGTAAAGAAGAGCCAGTTCGTGGCTCCATTCCTTTAGTGCCATGTGAGGAATTTAATCAAGTCCCTGAGCATTGTGAGGGTCGAATGCTTCCAGCTTCTTCTGGACTGCAAGCAAGTCTTAAGTCACATGCTGGTGTGTTATTAGGCACAGAACATTCTTCAAGATCTGGCACATGATTTACGTCCTCTTTTATTTCTATACGCATGCTAGCTAAAAAAAAAAAAAAAATCATTAAGAGTTTCTGCTTTATTTAGATCGTGCACGGTAGGACCATCATCATTTCTTTTAAAGACACCATTTCCTACTTTGACTTTGGTTTGTTTGTTTTAGTTCGTTGTTGTTGTTGTTGTTGTACGTATTTCAAAAAGCCCTTGGGACTTTATTTGCAAGTATTCGCAACTTTTTTTTCATCTTTTTTAAAGAGTTTAGGAGGGGTTTTTTTCCATTGGTTTAGTGCACTGGTTCCTGGCTACCATATATTTCAAATGGACATAGCTTGATTTCGTTTTAAAATACGTTATACCATTTGTGTAATATATTGGTCCTCTTTAAGGCTTTTTTTGCTCACCCATGATGGTTTGATTGTTTTGTTTGTTTGTTTGTTGTTGATGTTGTTTGTGTGACGACGCCGTCGTCGTCGTCGTATTTGCTTTTGCTACAACTTCGGAATATACCGATCCAATGTCTTAAGTAATAGTATTTTCAAGTCTGTCCAAATTTTTTTTTAACTCTTTAAAATTCATGTCTGACCAGTCAAGATCCTTGAACAAAAGTTCTCATTGACTTATAATTTTCTTTGCTCAAGTTCAATGTATACTTTGATGTATTTATTACTTTCAGCCTTGGTATGTCGTGTGCTTGGCGTTCAGATGGAAGTCCCATGTATGTGCCGCCTGTCTCTGTGTCCTTGCACAACTGCTGCAGCAGCATCATTATGAATAAAGCGTGTGAACTACCGGTGCCGTTATGTGCTC
>JADBJO010010442.1:5000-15000 GCA_016801955.1 Conus betulinus | reverse complement strand
ACAGACACTACGTGTTTCCACCTATTGGTCCTCTTCAAATAGGAACATAGCATTGAAAACAGTGAAAACAAAGGACGAAGAAATGGTCACGCAACTCTTCAATCTGGATGCAAAAGCTGGTCTTCTCTGAACTAAGTATTGCTTCAGCCCTCGGGAACTTCGAGCCCAACTGAAAAAAAAAAAAAAAAAAAGTGCTAAGGAACTGACATGTTACAACGCATCTCGCACGCAGCAAAAAATACCTTAGCTGTGACCTAGAGAGGAGGAGGGAGGAGAGGAGAGTGGTGGTGGGGTGGGTGGTGGCCTTTGCAGGTCTCTTTCGCTGCTTTACAAAGAGTTTCATTCTTTTGTACACTAAGGGACAGACAAAATGCCTGATAGCGCTTCTGAATTACGCTTAACGAAGCTGCGGAGGAAGTTTGCATTAAAAAGTCAACATCTGTATCAAGTGTAGAAGACAGAAACCCTGGGACTCCCTCTGTGTCTCTCTGTCTGCTTGTCTCTGCGTTTCTCTGTCTGTTTGTCTGTGTGCTCTCTGTCTGTCTGTGTCTGTTTGTCTGTGTTTCTCTGTCTGTCAGAGAGAATACGGCGGCGGACTGGTGTGTGAGTTTCAAACAAGGAAATAAAACTGTGACATTTATTTTCTTCACGCTAAAACAACGATGTTTCTGCGTAAAGTGAGAAAATATACATGCTTAGTGTGTGTGTGTGTGTGTGTGTGTGTGTGTGTGTGTGTGTGTGTGTGTCTGTGTCTGTGTGTGTGCATGCGTGCCGCGTGGCGTGTGTGTGTGTGTGTGTGTGTGTGTGTGTGTGTGTGTGTGTGTGTGTGCACGTGCGTGTGAGTGTGTGTGTATGTGTGTGTGCGTGCATGCGTACATGCGTGTGTGCGTGCGCGCGCGCGGGCGCGCGTGTGCGTGTGTGTGTGTGTGTGTGTGTGTGTGTGTGTGTGTGTGTGTGTGTGTGTGTGTGTGTGTGTGTGTGTGTGTGTGTGTGTGTGTGTGTGTGTGTGTGTGTGTGTGTGTGTGTGTGTGTGTGTGTGTGTGTGTGTGTGTGTGTGTGTACGCGCACGCGCGTGTGAATGTGTGCGTAGGTGAGTGTGTGTGTTGTGTGTGTGTGTGTGTGTGTGTGCGCGCGCGCGCGCGTGTGTATGTGTGTGTGTGTACTAGTGCGTGTGTGTGTACTAGTGCGTGTGTGTGTGCTAGTGTGTGTGTGTGTACTAGTGCGTGTGTGTGTGCTAGTGTGTGTGTGTGTGTGTGTGTGTGTGTGTGTGTGTGTGTGCGCGCGCGCGCGCGCGCGCATTTATTGATGTACAGTGGCCACAGGGAGGGAAGGGTATCACTGAAATCCTATCGTTCCCTCTTTCCCCTATTTCCATACTAACCCACCACCCTATCCTCCTTCAATCAAACCGTCTCTAAACACCAATTGTAAAATGTAGCTGTAATAACCGTCAGCTTGTTCCGTTTGAAACGTTTCTGGCTTCTATCCATGTTTAACGTCCGAACTCACCTTGGGGGGGGGGGGGGGGGGGGGGGGGGTCAGAATGCCGTGTGTTCTGTTGGCTGATCGGAGGATGGTGCTATTTTTAGCGTGTGGGCACAACCAAAAAAAAAAAAAAAAAAAAAAAAAAAAAACGATCAAAGTTTCAAAACGGAGTGACTAAGGGCGGAAAATGAAGCAAAATTTAGAAAGAGAGCGGGTTAGTTACCGTCAAGGACATAGACAAACACAGCACAGGACAAGACACAATGCATTTCGATCTCTTGGGTCTTTTTCAGGCAAAAAACAAATAACATTTAGGATAGTGAAAACAAAGAACGAGAAACCACTTATCTTCTCATATTCGCGCACGATCAAAATGGCCGCTGGACGGAAGCGAGGATTTTTTTTTTCGTTCGCTTTTTTTTTTTTTTTCTTTTCTTTCTTTCTTTCTTTGAAAGAAATATTTCGCCCCTTTAGTCAACATTTTTCGTTTGCATCGAATGGATACAATGGATTTTCAAGGGAACTAAGCTAAACTATAAACTATGTTGTTCTGTTACCATAATTATTCAGGCTACGAACAGGACACTGCCAGCTTCTTTCCCATCCCTCACGTCTCACACTCTCTCATACTGACCAGTGCCCGTTGTGGCACAGGCTCCCAAACTCCCACCCACATCTTGCAGCCCTTGCCCCTCCTTTCAAGCCTTGAGACGCCAGACGTGGCCCAGTCCAGCTGAGGTCCAGGAGAAGCTGTGGGGACTGGTAGGGCTTCTGCAGGCGAGGGTGGGGGTGGGGATGGGGGGTGGGGGGTGGGGGGTGGTGGTAAGTGGGTGCTGCGGACTTCGCTTTACTCACCGGATTGAGGATCTAGCATGGCCGGCAACGCAAAAAAAAAAAAAAAAAAGAAAAAAAAAAAAAAAAAAAAAAAAAAAGTTTAAAATGTTTTTTTTTTTCTTCTTTTTTTCCTTTTTTTGTCTTTACTTTCTTTTTTTTTTTTTTGTGATTTTGGTTTCCTTTTCTTTTATTTCTGAACATTAATACTTGTACAGGGCAACGTGACTGCGTTCAGTTCTGTAAGTTTCCAATCGGTTGAGACGCTGATTCCTGGTCATACACCTGGGGGGTGGCATGTAAGAACTCTGGATTCAATCACTGTGTGTACTGAAACTCACTGAACACGTACAGAAGATGCATAACTACGTTAAGTGTGAATGAAAAGATAAGCTAGCCGATAAACAAGCTTCAACCTGTCTACCCTTCGATTTGGGCGAGTCCATACTACTATGTGATGGGAGGGTACTGCAATTTCCTAACACATGGGCCAATACAGGATAAGGATTTGACTTTCGTTTTTGTATTAACTGTACATGGTACATCATCCATTTTCACTAAAACGCGACCTTTTTCAAACCACAGGAAGTGTACAATTGTAAAAAGAAAAAGAAACACAGGAAATCAAGAGAAGACTGCTTCTTAACCGAGACTGTTGTCCTTTTGTATGAAAGGAAACGCAGGCTCACAGATGTATAAACCAAAATAGTGTAACATAAAGTGTAAGACTGTAAATGTTCTTAAGAATCAACGGGAGTGAGCAGCTTTGAAAAGCAGATTCGACATTACTTCTGTGTTGTTGAGTTTTGGTTTTGTTGTTTTTTTTGTTTTTTTTGTTTGTTTTTTTTCGTGTATGTCTCTACCACAGTTTAGGAAGCGGACAGCATTTTTTTTTTTTTTACTGGAGAAGACGACTTCTTGGAGATTAACGAGATGAGGAAAGGTATGTCTGTCATGGATATTGTTTATTTATAATATTGCGTCTTATTTTGATAACTGGTTGGCACGTTGGTTTCCTCGTTCGCTTCTTTGTCTGTTTGCGTTGTTTATTAATTTAGTTTCAATGACTGGGTTTGGTCCCGTTCGTTGAAATACTAATTATGGCGTGATATATTAACAAACTATGTGGCATCAACCAACAACAAAATCTTGCACTCTCTCTCTCTCTCTCTCTCTCTCTCTCTCTCTCTCTCTCTCTCTCTCTCTCTCTCTCTTCATGAGCACTTTGTTATTGACTTACGTATGAGTAACTGGTGGAACTTCGTCCTGTTCGGTGAAATGCTAATATTTATGTGATTAATCAACAAACAACGAAGAATACATCAAAAACACACTCTGTCTCTGTATGTCAGTCTGTCTGTCTGTCTTTCTCTGTCTCTCTATCTCTCTCTCTTTGTCTGTCTGTCTCTCTGTCTGTCCGACTCTGTCTCTGTCTCTGTCTCTCTCTCTCTCTCTCTCTCTCTCTCTCTCTCTCTCTCTCTCTCTGAGTTTATCTTATTCTGAATCCTAGACTGGGGAGTCGTCTCAATCCATGTATCCCAGTGAAATCATTACTAAATCATTACTTTTTTTTTTTTGTAATCCTGCAGTCCCCCCCCCCCCCCCCCCCCCCCCCCCACACACACACCCCCCCCCCCCCCCGGCATCTCACAACACCCACCATCATACCCCATGCACCTCAGTCCCACCTCCCTACTCTGCCTCTTCCCACCCTCCCCTTGCACCCCCACCCCCCCCCCCCCCACCTCCCACTCGCACCCCCGACTCCTACTAAATTCTTACACTTTTGCCTCAAGAGTTGCAGGAACTTATCTTGTCTTCCTGCTGCTGACCCGTTGCTCTAGCTCTGAACCACATCCCTGACTGTGGCCATACGTCTCTCTCTCTCTCTCTCTCTCTCTCTCTCTCTCTCTCTCTCTCCTCTCTCTCTCTCTCTCTCTCTCTCTCTCTCAACCAAATACGCACGCACAAGTCCTGTGAAACTTGGTCAGTTTTGCACCCAAACGTGTGACGTGAAAAAAAAATTAATATGCGAACCGCTCTGCATGACGAATCATAAATAGGACATCCTGAAGTGTTTTAGTCAATGGGGCCTTAGAGATGTTTAAGGGTGTGTCTGAGAACAGGTTTTTTTTCTCGTTTGTTGGGTTTGTTTGTTTGTTTGTTGTTTGTTATGTGGGGGAGAGAGAGAGAGAGAGAGAGAGAGAGAGAGAGAGAGAGAGAGAGAGAGAGATACGGATACTGATTATTTTTATTCCATAAGGCCATAGCCCCCTTTAAAGAGGGTGCATAAACGACAAAGAATACAGGCACATGAAATGTTCACTATCGAAAAACAGAAATGGGTAGAGAAACATGGGAAAATGATAAAATCATGAACAATATTCAGATCGAATTTTAAATGCTTTGTACAAGTAAACAGCAAATTGTTTGACGATATCTTCACGCTCGGATGACAAGCAATACAAGTCTAAATAATGTGGGATGGTTTAGATACTTAGTAGGGATGAGCTGGTCTCTAAGATTTTTCAAAATGGGACAACAAAATATAAAATGAACCTCATCTTCTTGTGCACCTATACATAATGGACAAAAATAACATTTTGTTCATTATGCTGTTTGTAAACGATAGTGATGCAGAGACAAATCAGATATCCCAAATCGAAATCTGGTCAGGATATACTTTAAATGTCTGCCTATTTTCATTGATATATAGGCTGGAACACAGTGAAGCAAACTGAATTGCCTACACAAATCAAATCTGGTACTATCCCTGAATATGTTCATTCCACAGTTGCCACTTGCAGTCAATCAATCTTGTACGCAGCATACGTAAAAAAAACTAGTCATGTCCCCCAACACCCTGACTGAGCCACGCATACCCAAACCCAGTTCATACAGTTTAACTTTTACCTTTGTTACCCAGTTTATTTCTACCCCTTTCATCTAAATCATATAACATTTTATATTCTTTTTAGGCAGCCTTGATTCTAGCATATGTGTAAGTTTTAGCCAGTAATGAATGCATCTAATCATAGAGTTTAAACAAATTGGATATCTATTTGTATCGCCATAAACCAAATCATTTAGGTGTTTGTCATGAAACTCTAAGGAATTTCTTTCATGGCAAAACAAATGAACTGTTTCACACAGTGTGACACCGCATTATCAAGCCCCCACACTTCAGCGCCACATTGTGCAATGGGCTGCACTTGAGAATCGAACCATTAACAAAACACCTGAAAGACTGATTTCCTAATCTGGATAGATGTTGCATTATACATAAAACAGCTCGCTTTGCCCTGCTTGCAAGATCTTTACATGCCAGAGAAAAACTCAATCGCGTAGAGAAATAAATGCCCAGATATTTATATGCATTGACAACAGGCATAGTAACTCCATTAAATCTCCCATTGCTCTCTAAACCCTTAATATATACCTTTTCTAAACACAACAATGTTGCTTTTCGCCATGTTTACCTTTAATTGAAGTGAACTTGCAGCTCGAGAAAGACTATTCAACTGAGTTTGAAGACCAATAACAGTTTCCAATAAAAAGAACAACATAATCTGCCAATAACAAAATGGACACTTGTTAAAAAAAAAAAAAAAAGTCTGCAGTAAATGTCGTGCCACGTCTACCATTGAGACAACTTCTGAGGTTAATTTATGATGAAAAAGAAAAAAGGATAGGGCTGCACACATCCCCTTGTTTCACACCTCTGGTACACTGAATGAAATCGATATATTTCCCCCACATTAACTTTAGCTTTCACATTGCTATACATACTCATTATGCATTTAAATAGCTTCACACGTACACCATTCTTTAAACAGAATAGGCCATAGTATACTTATGTTCACTGAGTCAAATGCTTTTTCAAAGTCTATGAAAGCAACATATAATTTACGATTAAAAAAAAAAGTTTTTGTATAAATGCCATCAGAGTAAAACATATGATCGATTGTAGAGTAGTTCCGCTTAAATCCGGCTTGATACTCTCCTGTTAAATTATTTTCTGTTAACCATTCCTGTAACCTGTAATTAACACCCGGCTGTAGATTTTACCGGCTGCATCGCAAATAGAAATACCCCGATAGTTGTCAGGATTATTTACATCACCTTTCTTGTGCAGAGTAAGAACGATTGATTCAGTCCACTTTTCTGGATACATTCCTTTATAAAAAAGAGTATTAAAGAAGGACACCAGAAAATTCAGAACTGCGTCTGATTTACAACCATGCTTTAAAAACTCACCAATGGTGCGATTTTTTTTTTTTTAAAGCAAACACAACCTCCTCTTTAGTAATCGGAGGATTAAAAGCGTCTACTTCTTCGTTGCTTTCTACGCTATCATACTGAATAAATGCATTGCTTAATTTATCTTTTGCTAGAATCTTTTTATAGTGTTCAAATCATGCGACAATATCAATACTATTTGCCGGTTGTCTCTTTCGAAACGAAATCTTGTGTACCGTATCCACAACTTTTTCTGACTTTTAATCGATGAGACTACTCGTTAAGAATAACATTATTGAAATGTTTTCTTTTCATCCTTAGTAAATTTTCATACTCACGTCTTTTTATGCATTAGCTAACACGGTCCTTTTCATCATGCGTATGATTAAACTTATTAATTAAATTTCGATCCTGCTTTTTGTAAGCATGACACTCTGAATCAAACCAATCCTTATCTGCATAACGTTTTGTAGAGATTACCTTGTTTTTTCATGCATTCTACCGCATCTTTTAAACATGATTTGAAAACATCCAAGGCATTATCAACGTCAACGTCTATTAGGCTAACCGCATGTGTCATTTTTTTTCCTTAAATTCTTCCGAAAAAATATTGCCATGGAACACATCTGCAAACTCATCTCTCCAAACACATTTTTGAAAAATGCGGTTGTATCCGTTTGGCGCATTGTTTTCATTGATCAACCAAACGATTAAAGTTCACTTTGACAGGCATATGATCTGATTCAATCTGCTCACATACCATCAACTCGCATCCGTCACACAACAAGGAGAATAATTCGCAAGACATCAAAAAGTAATTGTTTCACACTGCATCCACTATCTGACACAAACGTGTAGCAACCACTTCGATTGCCATAACACGTACCATTTAGGATACATTTAAGACCAGTGCACACATTTCGTAAGAGTTTGCCATAATTATTCAATGATCTGTCTTCTGATCATCTGCTAACTCTAGGTGAGTGACTGGACATCCCAACATTCAAAACATCGCTATGGGAATTTTCCTGACAGTGATGAGAGAGAGAGAGATCTGAAGTCCCGCTATTCAGATCCCCACACAAATAAGACATACATATCACCATAAGCCAACAAGCAATCTGTAACATATTCTTCCAGTAACACAACAACATTTTCACTGTCAAAATAAGCATTACATGGAGACCCTTCAGGGGAACATAACAAAATACAGACAGAATATCTTTATCAGAATCAAGCAATGACTTGTTAAGGACAAACGCACCAAAGACATTGGACTTAATGTTGATCTGTTGAACGTATGACAACAATTCATTTTTAATCAAACATATTCAACCCCCTGATCGTCTCCCCTGACGAGTAGATTTTACAGCAGAAACACACAAACTTGTACATCCGGATACAATGGTTGAAGAAAATCATCCACAAAAATTTCAACAAGGCATATGAAATCAAAAAAACTGAGAAAAGAAATGAGGCGCATATCAGAATTAATCCCATTGACATTCCAGTGTAAGAAAGAACAAGATGCATAGCATATAAACGTACTCCCAGTTTATCCTGAATACGCATGAGACATTCCAGAAAGAGGAAAAAACCGTCTTGCGCTGATGTAACCGTTAGTAATGACTATTCTGATAAACATCGGTCATCATCTGTGACCTATAATGGACATACTTACAAATTTTCAGACAGATCGGCCAAGTACTTTCTGAGATTTTCCATAAAGAAGAAAAAACCATTATGGACTGTTAGTAACGGCTATAATGGTAAACTTAAACATCGGGCATTATCCTTGACCCATAATGAAGATACCTACAAATATTCAGAAAGATCGGCCCAGTAGTTTTGTCTGGAGCGAGTGGAACACATTTTGATTATGGACGGACGGACGGACAGACGGACGGACACACACACACACACACACACACACACACACACACACAGCATTTCTTCGTTCCCCTTCTAAAGTACTCCCTGTTCTATAAGAACTGGGAGTACAGAAAGACTTTGTTTCAGCACGAACATTATCATATACATCATTATCAAAAGCTCGGTCTGTTTTAAACAGTTTCCGTAACAACCGGGTCACGCCCCCGCTTATACGACTTCTTTTCCACTCCACGGGTGCCTTAGAGATGTTTTGTAAGAGAGAGAGAGAGAGAGAGAGAGAGAGAGAGAGACAGAGAGAGAGAGAGAGAGAGAGACTGGCCCATAAGTAATAGGACTGCGCGAAGAGTTCTTAAAACACACACACACACACACACACACACACACACACTAACACACACACACACACACACACACACACACACACACGCGCGTGCGCACGCGCCAAATAGAGGGCAACATTTCACACTTATTTCGACCACCAGCTGGCTGCCTCATGACTGACATCAACAAACCCCTTAACTCGTGAAACCCAAACCACGCGCCTGACATCCAAACAATCCAACAAACGAACTGTTAGTCACGCCACAACGTCTAGCACGCCAGTGTGAATCTCCCCCAAATATCGAGCACTGCCATGGGTGGTGGTTCTGGCTGCACACCAAAATCAATGCGCCAAGGCCTTGCTTAAGGACTCGAGTATCTATAGACTGGCCCAATTAGATTGTTTGGAGAATGTTTATTGTCTCAAAATTGATTCTCCTCATGTTCTTTTTATATGGCCATCACGTACAAGCCAGGTGATTCCAAGCAGACAGATTAAAATCGAAGGAATAGGACTATTTGGGCGCTTCAAGCTGGCGCAAAGATAGGGTCACAGGTGAGTGGAGAGGCCGGAAATGTGTTGTCCACTAAGGGGAAGGTCATGTACCTGAAAATTGTTTGTGATTTGGGCGAAGGGGGACTGAAGATTGGAGGTGGAGGTCGATAGGGGTCACAGGTTTTTGTCTGAGGACTGGTCGAGGACATGGAGGAGACTCTGTGGAGATCAAGGACAGGGATCGTGGGGGGAGATTACAGGTAAAATCCAGAGAGAGAGAGAGAGAGAGAGAGGAGAGAGAGAAAGGGGGGGGGGGGGTTAAAAGTGTGTGAAGGGATTACAAGTTTACATCCACAGAAAGGAGTGAAAATGTATGAAGGCCTATTTTCATCTACAGAAAAGAGTGACACGTGTTAAAAGGGAGGACAGATTTTTCATGCACAGAAATGGGTGAAATGTGTTTATGTGTCAAAGAGTTTTATATTCAGATATGTGTGAAGCGTGCTGATGGGTTTTTTTTCTTTTTTATACACAGAAGGATTGAAACGTGTTAATGGATTACATATTTGTTGTGCACGGAAATGTATAAAGCGTGTTCATAGATTTCTATATAGAGAAGGATTGATTCGTGTAAATAAATCACAGATCTTTATGCACAGAAGAGGTAAAACATGTTAATGGATTACAGATTTTTTTTATGCGCATTAAGGGTGGGACATGTCAATGGGTTACAGA
>JADBJO010010441.1:42500-72890 GCA_016801955.1 Conus betulinus | reverse complement strand
ATATCTATTAAAGGGACACACAGGATGCAGTTAGACAGATAACTAGATAAGGTAAGTGGGATAGAAATGAATAACATGAAAGGAGGAGAGCAAGTTGAGTTGATTGTAGCCGCATGTTTAAAGACTGTCGTTTTGTGCAATTTTTTTTAACCCCCATTGTCTTCTGTCGCAGGTTTTTTTCATCTGCATACCTGCCGCCCAGGACACATATGCGGAAATACGTAAGTCAAATATTTTGGGATGGAAAAACACGGAGAGGTGTTGGGGTGGGGGTGGAAAGATGGGGAGGGGGCGGGGATGTTGATTTTGTCCTGTTATTACTTTTTTTTTCGGTTGTCTTTTGAAAGCCTTTCCTTAGCCTCGTGTGTATGTTTTTTATTTCACCAAGTTGTAAACAGTTTGTCTACAACTCTTTCAAAGACACCACCTGTCCACACGCGGAAAAGTCTGGCGGCGACCGGGCAGCACGTATCGCCAGTCACCCTACTGGTCACTAGAACCAGATTTGAGATTGCGGCCCCCATGTCAGGCATATTCTGAGTTAGAAGAGCTACTTTCTGGCTATAAAGCAATCACTGTGAATCACGATGCTTTTGGAAAGTGCTTTTTGTTTAGGAGAGAAACGAAAGTGCAAGGGGGGAAGACGTATTGCATATCTGGAAAACAACAAAAATTGTCGTCTTTGTTGTATTGCAAAGGTGTCAGAAATCTACAGAGGTTTTACCTCCCTTGCTTTGGGGGACATGGAGGAGGGATGGGGTGGGGGTGGGGGAACGAACGTAAGCCTGCGGCACGTTTTATCTGAGACGATCCCGATTCGTGTACGTGATCCGTACGTAGACTATTAAAGTGTACGTATTGGAAGATACGAACCGTGCAATAAGTTTATAACAAGGGTCTAGTGGGTTTTTGACGAGCAAAGTGTTGGTGTTGTAGGGCCCATGGTTGTCCACACGTCACATGGGACTGAACTGCGAGTCCCAGGCGATGTTCCCAGAGCCCCCGTGGGAATGGACACAGACGCTGGAAACCACGTGGCCCTGGGGGTCTTCTACTCGCGGGGGGTCCCATACCCCGGAAAGATTGGTGGTGGACTACCGCCATGGGTAAGCGTGTAGTAGTTGTAATAGTTTCGTTTTACATCTTTTCACTAAATCATGTGATATTAGACGAAAGAGAGAGAGAGAGAGAGAGAGAGAGAGAGAGTATGCGAGTGAACCCGTGTTTGTGTGAACAGCCTACGAAAACATCCACAACTCTTTTCATACCGTACATTTATTTCATTGAATAGAGTCTACTTGCCGCGAGAAATTGTGAATAGTCCCGTTCCGAAAAAGAAACACTGTATTACATTGGCATGAATACTCCGAAAAAGAAAAACACTGTATTACATTGGCATGAATACTTTGTTTGGGAGGGTAGGCTTCCCCAGTTAATGTAAATGTCCATGACACACGTATGAGCGAGTCTGTAAGACCACAGCCCAGAAAGATGCAGTTTGGAAATGTTCGTTTTCAACACATCTCTGATATTCCCTTGACACTATCCGTGAGGAATGTACACCCTTAAGAAACAAACAAAACAAAACAAAACAAAAAAAACTTGTACAGCTCTCTTTCTGTTTTGTGTTTACCTAGAGTTTGAAAAGTACAATCAAAAAATCAACTAAATGTTGGTGGTGGTTTCTTGTGGCAAATGGGTTTGAAAAGGGAACTCACTCTTCGTAGTCATCAGTATATATGTTTTGTTCATCGAGCTTCAGCTTCAAAAAAAAAAAAAAAAAAAAAAAAAGAGAGAGAGAGAGAGAGAGATGATTGAATCAATATGTGACGTGCACATGCCTGATATATGACTGAGATCACATTTCTGTCGGGGGACGTGGGGAGTGGGAGGGGGAGGTCAGGGGGAGGGGGCCCTGCAGGAAGGGTGGGGGGAGTGGTCGGGCGAGGAGTGGTCGGGGGAGTGGTCGGGCGAGGAGTGGGACCTCGTGTCCGCTTTCCCATTGGCCGACTGACCAGTGTCCGCGGAGTGGCAGCCAAGGACAGAGGTGGTAGAAAGAGTGCTTGAGGGACAGGCTAGTGGAAAAGGTGTGTGTGTGTGTGTGTGTGTGTGTGTGAGTGTGTGTGTGTGTGTGTGTGTGTGTGGTGTGTGTGTGTGTGTGTGTGTGTGTGTGTGTGTGCGCGCGCGCGCGCGCGCGCGCATGCGTGTGCGTTCTTGCTGTGCTGTCCATATGAATGTGCCTCGGCCATACTGCATGTCGAGTGTTTGTTTTTTAATTGCATTTATTAGGCCCATGTTCCATTGGTAGTTTTGTTTATGGTGTTGTTAAATGTTGTTTCTCGTTGTTTTCCCTAGTGCCATGTCGTGGTGTCGTCTTTTCGTTTGTATTACTTGCAGCTCGTCACAGGCATATTCACTCTTAACATGCGTCGCTTTTCTGGCGTTATTGTTCCTTACTAATTAGCGATGAAACGAAATCCACAGTCCAATTGATGTTTCCATGTTCATGAATTGGATACATCCCTAGCTTGCCATTGAAATAAACAATTGAATCGTGTAAAAATGATCTGAAAACAGTTTTGTGTCTAACACACACACACACACACACACACACACACACACACACACACACTAGCTGTAATATTGCATTACTGGGGGGGAGGGGGGTTAGGGGATGGTACAGGAGGGGTTGAAAAAAACAACCAAAAGAGATCCCCTTATGGTTAATGCTTTGCTTTTGTTAATTCCTTTATCACTAACAGTATTAATATTATCACTTAAAAAACAATAATTGTTTGTTGTTGCGAGGAGGAAAAGAGGAGAGTGGTTATTCACCTGAAATTTTTTTTTCTTTCATTCATTTATCATCATTATGTCTGTTTGTTTGTTTTTAACTATTTTTAGTCTCTCAACGGTTTGGCTGTCCATCGTCACGCGCGGGCCAGGCAGTGGGACAGCTCCTCATCATGACGTCACCGTGAAGATATAACGTTCATGTCGCATCGACCTGTACCTGTGATGAAAAAAAACAGTCGGTCCATAATGCCTGCGACATGAGCGTACGCATGCGCAACACATGTGGGAACAGGGGACGTAAGTCCCCAACTGTTTGTGACCTTTCTGTTTTCCTTTTCTTGTTTTTTTTGTTTGTTTTGTGTGTTTTTTGTTTTCTGATTGTTTTTTTTTAATGTAGTGCGCAAGAGTAATTTTCTATTAAAGGCGAGTCTTTATGTTTATTGTGGTTGTAAGATGAGTGTGTTTGGCGCATCTGGTGTGTATTTACAAATACATGTTTTTTTTTTCAGTCTATTTTCTATGTCTGTTTCGTGTTCAAAGGCAGCTTTATGTTTTTATCGTGGTGTTGAATTTTTTTTTAAACCATTTTTATAATGATGTGTAATATCTTTATTTTCGTGGTTTTACCGTGTGTGTCTTATTTAGTGTACTGTATCGGTTTGATGTGTAATATCTTTATATTTTGTGGTTTTACCGTGTGTGTCTTATTTACTGTGCTGTATCGGTTTGAAGTATAATATCTTTATTTTTTGTGGTTTTACCATGTGTGTCTTATTTAGTGTAATGTATCGGTTTCATGGTGTAATATCTTTATTTTTGTGGTTTTACCGTGTGTGTCTTGTTTAGTGTACTGTATTGGTTTGAAGTATAATATCTTTATTTTGAGGTTCCCGGCAGCTATCCGTTTTTTCTCTTCCTTTTCTTTCTTTTATTATTACTTTTTTTCAGGGGGGTGGCGGGACATTTTCCCCACCTTCACCACTACCCCCTCCCCCCCCTCCATCCCTGTCCTTTCCGTTTCCCCTTTTGTTCTTGTATAATATGTATGATGGACATTTTTTAGTATTATTAAATCACTTTTTTTTTTTTATCAAAGACATGTGTTTTATGCTGTGTGTGTGTGTGTGTGTGTGTGTGTGTGTGTGTGGTGTGTGTCTCTTGCAGTTATCAATAGGAAGAGACGACGATTCTTGTTTCTTCTAGTGGACGATATAGCCGCACAATTGTGCGATGCCTCTAACAGGCTGCACACCAAAAATGAATGCGCCGAGGCGAGTCGAGTACTTATAGACTGGCGCAGTTAGACTGTTCTGAGAATTTTCATCGTGGTCTGAAAGTTGATTCTCCTCATTTTCTTTCATATGGCCGTCAAGGTACAAGCTAGGTGGTTCAAGCAGACAGATTGAAATAAAGAGAATGGCACTATTTGGGCGCTTCCAGCTGGCGCAAAGATAGGGCTACGGGTGAGCGCAAAGGCCTGAAATGTGACGTCAACTAAGGGAGGATCACGTATTTAATGATTGTTTGTGATTTCATTGGTGACCCCCTCCCCCCCCCCCCCCCCTCCCCATCCCTCCCCCCCCCCCCCCCCCAAAAAAAAAAAATAATAATAAAAAAAAAAAAAAAAAAAAATAAAAAAAAAAACAAAAGGAATAATTAGTGGGAGTACTCTTTTGATCAGTTATCAATTTAACATTAAATGCTGGCTCAAATTTATGCTGAATACTATATTAAAAACGAAATCCTTTCATTTAATATTTTCTTCTTTTTTTGCAACATGATTTTTTGCAACCTTCATTTTTCATCGAAAGTTTTAGATTAACATAGGCTATTCTTTTCGATCCTTTGAATATGAGCACTGCTGTATTAGCTCTATAGGTGGTGCAGAAAGGGAAAGTCTCTTTAAAAGGAAAGTGCTGTGTGCAGCTGGAAATCACCGGAAAAGTCCTCACCTATTGAGTTCATTTACTGAGGAGTCTATGTCTGTCTATACTCATGATGAGTAGGACTGGTACCTCACCACCCAGTGCTGTCAGGAGGTGATTTAACTGTCGTCACTTCACTTTCATCATACACCTTGACCTTAGTCACATTCTCCACTAAAGTGTTTTGGTCACTGGTGATGATTTGGCTGTCTTAAGCTTGGATAGTAACAGTAATAATGATAATAATGGTAATGATGATGATTAAAAATAGCGACAAGTTTCAACTTCTAATCAAAGAAAAATGCCGTGTGTGTGTGTGTGTGTGTGTGTGTGTGTGTGTGTGTGTGTGTGTGTGTGTGTGTGTGATCGAGAACAAGAACAAGAGCAAGAACATATTTTATTACCATATGAAAATGATCAAGTTCAGACATTCAACTAAACTAATCCCAGCGTTGTCACATCTTGCAACATAACATTAGTAGCAGAAAAAAAAAAAGCACAGTGTGTATCAGAGTCTGATTAAATTTTCTGTCTCCGAAGAGAAAAAAAACAACAGGATATACTGGGCAAGTACAGGTTGGAAGCAGTCCAATAACATGAGCTCCGAGGGTTTTGTCATGTTAGTCTGTGGTGGAAACGAGTCACTTCGGTGGTGTTCAGTGGCGCCCTGTTCTCATCTAACATACGCAGGACACCACCTACTAAGCCCCCTTACTGACGACAATAATTGCTTAGTCGCGCGTGAGTGAGCTCTCCCTCCGGAGGGCGCCACCACGTCCATCCAACGACAGCCCCCATAGACTCGCCGATACTTCGGAGGTGTACTGCTACCTTAACTTCCCTTGCACCCAATCTGATCCTCGTAAATCTGAAACCTTAAACAGGCTGGTGTTCCGCCGACCAGGGCCTAGCCAGTGCTCCCGCCTACTCTACGCCCACACCTCGGTCTTCAGGTCTTCCCGGGACCAGCGACTAAACAGCTAGCCTCCCACATCGGGTTCGACTCGCGCGATGCGAGTTCACACGTTGGCAGAAACTGGCCACTCGCCGCCAGTCGCGAGGTGCGTGGTAGATCCCGCCCACTTTCCTGTAGCTGGCGGCGGCAGCTTGTCGGCAAGACTGTCTGGAACGGATTCGTGTGAAACAGCAACGCTCGGCTGTGAGGGAGGAGCAGTACGGAAGAGCGTCAGGCTGAACGGGGGAAGAGGGGTGGGGGGAGGCAGTTTCGAGTGTGTTCATGTTCGTTCTTCTCTCTTGGGAGGAGGGGGGGGACGGGGGTGGTGGGGGTGGGAGGGCAGTTTGAGAGTGCGTTCATGTTCCTCTCTCTCTCTCTCTCTCTCTCTCTAACCAACCATCAGTCAATCAAACCTTCGAAGCCGTGTCCCAGGTGTCTCATTTCAATGATATTTCCTCTGCAGTAAAAGAATACTGGTATCATAGAATCCAATTTGGTGAAAATGACGACCTTTGTTTTCTCTGAGTTTAATTTTCATGCATCAGTCTAAACAGTGGTTGTGTAACTAATCTAATTTTATTTGAAGTCCATGTTTTGAAGTCGTTGGTTATCGATATGTTTTCCGTGGTTTTCTTTTATAAGTCGTGTTATAATTCTGCTGTTGGTGACTGATCGATGAAGTTTATTCTATTCTTCCCAAAAAGACTTGGCGTAAAGGTACATTAAAGCAAACAAAACACACTACACACACACACACACACACACAAACACACTAGCATGCACACACACACACACCACGTTTGTATGAAACACAAAACCAGTAAACTAGTGTAAAGAAGTAAAACGGTTGTGCCGTCAGTGATGATATTACCACAATTGTTAGCAGCAGCAGCAGCAGCAGAGGCGGCGGCGGCGGCGGCAGCGACAGCAGTAGTAGTAGTATTCATAATGATAACGATGATAACAATAATAACAAGAATAACAATGATGATAATAATAAAAATAACAGTAGCACCACCACCAACAATGACAGTTATGATTTTTATGGCGATGACGATAACAATAATAATGATACTACTACAGATAATAATGATTTCTGAATTACTTCTCCATCCATTTCATCCATCCTATTCCTGTCTCCCTTTAAGGTTTTGTTCATTAACTTCAACTTCCGCCACCAATCTTCTGTCTTCCTTTCCTGCCCCCCCCCCCCCCCCCCCCCCCTGCCCACACACACACACACACACACACACACACACTCTGTGTGTGTGTGTGTGTGTGTGTGTGTGCGTGTGTGCGACACCACCGTACTCGCATGCACACGCTGAGACGTCGTGATCATCCGCACGCAGTACAATCCGACTCCATTCACTCAGTACAAAGACCAAGCAATATTTTTTTCTTTCTCCCCTCTGGTATATAAAACAACCACACCAGAGTTCTTTTATTCTTGATCCTTTTAGGGTATTGTTGTACAGATTTAATAATAATGGAAAACAAATGGAAAACAAGTATATATATATTGTATATCATTTTTCTTCCCCAAAAGAAAACAAAACAAAACAAAGGGACAAAAAAAACAATAGAAACAAACGGCATCTTAAACACACTCTTTCTTTCTTTCTTTGTTTTTTACGTCTTCGTTCCTGAACACCGAGGTCCACTTTTGTGACTTGCACCTAAGCAACCATCTTAGATTCCACAATTAAGATAGCCACATTCCTGGCTCAGGGTATATTTCAAAAAAGAAAAAAAAAATTCATACGCTCTTTGAAAAGGAGGAGAAGATGAAAACAGAATTCCGCCCAATAGGGGACTCCAACCACTGACCCTCAGATTAAAAGTCTGACGCTCTATCGACTGAGCTAAGCAGGCTCTGCAACAATCCTGACAGAGAAACATGTGCAGGTGTAGTTGCTGTGTTTCGTCTGTGGTCTCCGATGGCAGTCATGGCGTCGGGGAGAGGGCGGTACAGTCGCTGAGGGCGTGGTGGAGCAACGCCTCTGTCGCAC
The DNA here is from genome assembly GCA_016801955.1 of Conus betulinus. Classification (NCBI taxonomy): domain Eukaryota; kingdom Metazoa; phylum Mollusca; class Gastropoda; order Neogastropoda; family Conidae; genus Conus; species Conus betulinus. Next base: position 65,202 of record JADBJO010010441.1, on the reverse strand, counting down.
ACTGGCAGAAGACTGGCACACTGGACTGGTGCTGGTGCCTGTGGCCAGTGCCTGGGGATCACGGACCATGTCGTCGTCACTTGGAGTGTCCTGTGAACCTGAAACATTGATAATGCGCTTCATTAGTTACCTTCATGAAAAAAAAGGAATACAGTAGTAGATAGATAGATAGATAGATAGATAAGGACAGAGAGAGAGAGGTATGAAAGAAAAGAGGAAGAGAGAGAGAGGGGGGAGGGAGGGGGTAAGGGAATTGGGGCAGGCAAACGCGAGAGAGAGACGGGAAAATGGGGAAAAAAAAACAGATCTGGATATCTAGTACAACGCGATATACAATGCAAAACAAACTGTGTGTGTGTGTGTGTGTGTGTGAGCGCGCGCGCGCGTGTGTGTGTGTGTATGTGTATGTGTGCGTACGTACGTACGTATATGAGTGTGTTCGCGCACGCGCGCGTGCAGTCGTGTGTGCATTTGTGTGTGTGTGTGTGCATTTGTGTGTGTGTGTGTGTGTTTGTGTGCGCGCGCGCGCGGGGGGGGGGGGGGGGGGCGAGAGAGTTTGAAGGAAGGTAAGGGGAACAAGGGGTGCATGACTGTGTGCGTGTGTTGTTTAAAAATCAGGAAAGAATTTGTGCTATTTGTGTTGAATTTCTTATATCTACAATATCGATAACTTGAGTACGCTAATCTGCTGCACCTTGTTTCTAAGACAGTATTTTGCGTAACCTAGAGCTTATGATAATGAAATGTTACGACAGTAAAATAGCATTAGATTTTCTTTTTATCCTGGAGCATGCGTGCGATTCATCACACTGTCATCAAACGAGAGAGAGAGGAGAGGAGAGAGAGAAGAGAGAGAGAGAGAGAGAGAGAGAGAAACAGGAGACAGACATTCATCAACAGACAGTCAAAGAATGAAAATATATAAGAGAGAGTACTCATGCTCGCGCAAAGACGGTCGGTCGGTCACAGAAAAATAAAGGTTGAATTTCCTCCTCTTTACGAGTGATAAATTGGTAGGATTTCAATTACTGTTCGTTGAATTATAAAATCTACCAACATTCTCCTAGCATGCTGCAAATTTTTCAGTTTATGTTTTAAAACTTTTTCAGGCGTAAACCCACAGCCAGCCAACACTCTTACTATTGACTTAATTTCGCATCAAAAGCGTGAAACACTTCCATTCAAATTGTATGGTACTAGATCATGCTTCTTGCACAACCAAAAGGTATCTAAAAAAAAAAAAAAAAGTCCCGGTTTTAAAAAAATCCTTCTTCCTACATTGTTTGAAACATCTTTTATCAGTCCAACTGTGCCTCAATTGTTTTAATAACCATTTTCTATATTATTAAAGCTCCCCCTTTCCCCACTCCCCCTTACAGTGCCTCAATACTAGATGTGAAATTCTAGCAATGACGATCCACCGTAAAGCGAATCAACGAAGTCGCAGATTTGCTTTTTTATTTTGGACTAAAATTGAACGCTTAGTTATCAATCTTACTTCTTGCGATTTCAGTTTGAATCAGTAACACATTGTCATCATTTCATGGGATCAGTTTAATCTTTTCAACCTTTCAATATTTAGATTAGCTAGTAATTTGTTATGTAGTACAGTTGCACGTTTCTTGTAACTCTCTCTCTGTCTCTCTCTCTCTCTCTCTCTCTCTCTCTCTCTCTCTGTCTTTCCCCTCTCCCTCCCTCTCTCTCTAATGTCACTTTGACACATCACTACCAACAATACGTGTATACTTACTGATGGCGGTGGTCAACAGCCACCCTATCATAGGTATGGGCCCCACTGCGAGCGGGAGTCCCACCGAGACAGAGAGAGAGAGAGAGAGAGAGAGAGAGAGAGAAAGAGACGTATCCCACGTCCCATTTTTAGTCCAATCAAAATTATTCAACTTTTTATTTCAATGGCAAGCTAATGAGACGTCCGAACTTGCTAAAATGTAAAGTCCCATTTGACCGATTCTTTTTCTTTCGATGGTGACAAAGTCCATCAACAACGGAAAGCGACACGGAGTAAGACTGATAATGTTGGTGATGAGCTGTAGGCGACAAAGATGGCGATAATATTTGTGATGAGCTGTAGGCAATCAAAGATGGCGGCAAACAACGAAAGCGAAACAGAGTAAGACTGATAATATTTGTGATGAGCTGTAGGCAATCAAAGATGGCGATAATGTTTGTGATGATCAAAGAGGCGATGTGAGGCAAGGCAATCAAAGATGGCGATATTTTTTTGTGATGAGCTGTAGAGCTGTAGGCAAAGATGGCGATAATGTTCGCGATGCGCTGTAGGCAATCAAAGATGGCGATAATGTTCGCGATGCGCTGTAGGCAATCAAAGATGGCGATAATGTTCGCGATGCGCTGTAGGCAATCAAAGATGGCGATAATGTTTGTGATGAGCTGTAGGCAATCAAAGATGGCGACAAGTGAAGATAAAGGTAAGGTAGGGTCGTGTTGCTTATAGCCCAGCCGACAGCAAACGGTCATAATAGGGCTGTCACCGCGTTAAAGTCATCTCATAAGTAATTCATTCTCACAACTCTTTAAGATACATCTTTAAAAACACATCCGATATGTTGTTAAAAATCTTACCGCTCTAAAATCTCAGATGAGATGAAAAATGTTAATCTCCTCAGAAATCAAAGATCACATCAAATGGCAAACAGTATACATGTACCGGGAAAATAAGATTTAAAGTAGGAAGAACAAATGGGAATACAAGAAGTGATTTGCTGAATACAATACTGTGGAGTATTACATGAAAATACAATGACTGAAACTGAAAGAGCAATACTCCAAATGCAATTTATATTTTAGCACCATCCATGTACAGTATATTAAGGATGTAGATGTTCAGTTGAAATATCTCTCCTTGTGCCCACCAATCCAACAACTGATAATGGTATGCATTTGTGCATGTGTGTGCTTTGCGAGTGTGTCTTTTTGTTAGTCTCTTTTTGTGTTTATTCGATTGTGACTGAGTACATTTTTTGAGAATTGTTCAACTATTGAAATATTTCTTCCAAATTATATAATATATATATATATATATATATATATATATATATATTGATTGTGATGTATGATAAAGTCTTTTGTTCATGAAAGTCTTAGACAAATAAGAAGTTTATGACAATTAACGACACAAATTCTTGGATACAAATTTGAAGTATTATGTACATCATAAACTAAAAACAAATGTATGTTGTAGACAGTAACTGAATGTGAGAAGAATTTTTGATTGTACCATAAATGATTTAACATGTATTCATATACACTTTTATGATGATCTTGCTGAAGGGATTAAAAAGATTTATTTTGAAAAAAAAAAAATCACATCAGATGGAACATCTGTGAACAAGGTTTTCATAGAGTCTGCTGTAAAGTGTTCAGGTCTCGCGTCATGCAAGTCCCAACACTCTGAAACAAGGAAAAGAATGTGTTTCATTGTGATCATACATGACACGGAATGCACCTCGGAACTTCTGCACTCTTTAAAAAAGTGTGTGAATGAGTTAAAAATGTACTGGCAGTGTGCAGCTGGCATAAAACCGTTTTCTTTTTGCGACCACCAGAGGTAAATGAGAGGAATTCTTTTAGATTTCAATGGATCTGAAAAAGTTTATCCGTCTGCGTATTCCAGTCCTCCTGTCAGAGGTCTCCAACGTAATCATTAACTTTCGGTTTCAAATCGGAGTAGGGGATAGATATTGTAGACAGTTTCCTTTTTGTGGCATTCTTGGCCAAACGATTAGCCATTTCATTTGCCCCCGATGCCAACATGACTGGGAACCAAAGCAAGAACAATGTTATTGTGTTATACGTCTTTCAGCGAAGTAAAAAGTTCAAAAAAAAATTTCAGACGTTCAGGATGATCGAGGTTTACGGCCAGCTATGGCCTCCAAAGCCGACAGGGAATCAGACAAAATCAAAAAGTCCTCGTTTGCAGACTGATTATCTTCAGTGCGAGAACCAAAGCTGCAAGTTCAGCAGAGTAAACAGAAATATCTGATGGAATATGTTTTGATGATATTGGAGGAGGAGCACCTGGGCAACAGGCTGCACAAGCCACTCCATCTTCGGATTTTGAACCATCAGTAAACATTTTCTGAAAGAATGGGAATTCTGTACAGAGATCGGCATACAATGCCCTGTACGCCTGACAACTGGCGAAAAAAGCAGCAAGATCAAAGCGGATTTCTGGTGTCAAAAAGGTCAATGAAAGCTTATCTGGAAATTTGAAAAAGTCAGACACAACTCCTACATCAAGACCTGCATTCTGTGCACGAGTGAAGGAGACAACGCAAAACAACATAGTACGTAGGAGGGAGGGGACAACCAGAGACACAATCTGCCCCCCCTCCCCCCCTACCCCAACCCACCCCAATTTAATGTGGCACAACAAATACGCCATGCAGAACAACACCGCTACAAAAGTAGACTGGAACTGCCGAGCAACATTCTCCCCCTCTCCTCCCACCCCCTCTCTCTCTCTCCACTGACCTGTCCATCCATCAGCCTTTTCACCTCCACATTTCAAGGGTGGAGCCTGTGGGTCAGCTGTCGGCGGTGAAGTTAGAAGGAAAGGGTCACTCGGGCAGTGGGTAGGCGGTGATCAGTGACCACTCCCCACGCCGCCACTGCCCCACGACCCTCACCTTCCTCGTCCACCGCCCTCGGCAGATCCCCACGTTCTTCCTGTCCAACAGAACGGGCATCTCAGACACGCACCGGCAACGAGCACATTGCACATTAATTCAACGCTTCTCATGACTTCAAACAGAACGATACTTTGCCTTGGAAATGGACAGCCAGACACACTCATTTTGGAAGAAATTAACGCTTGCCTGTACAGATATTTTGATGCTAATCTTCGCTCAAAAATTGGGCGATTACAGTTTACTGATCATGGAATAATAATTATAGTAGAAAGTTTTGCCATTTCATGCCTGGAAGGCAGAAATGCAGGAAAACATCTTCAAAGGGTTAATTCGTAAAGAATTTTCTAAGAATCTGACCATTTGTGATGGCAGACACTGCAACAATAGAAAAATCTGGAGAACGGGGCATCGACTGTAGACATTTAATTTCAAGGCAGCAAACATGTAAAAGTTAACTAGTATGCTCCCCTTTCTGCATCCTCTCGCCACAAAATGGCACAGTGTACAGTATAATCTGTTTTTACTTTCTACATTGTGGGAAAATATTGAGATCTAAAGTAACTACATTCCACTTATCATGGACGGCGTTATGGGAACATAAAACAGGAATGCGCTGAAAACAACCATTTTCCGTCATGTTTTTCCTGATTTGTCTTTATCTCGTCTATGAAGCCCATACATAGGTCTATAAAAAAATTATGTAAGTACGTTTTCAGGTTAGGATACAACATAATTTTAATTACATACGTATATATATTCACTGGTCAGAAAATAGAATACACTCATTAAAATATATGGAGAAAATGTAGACCTATGCAACTTTCGTTTTTGAAACAATGAAATGATTCTGATCAGTTCAGTCAGGCCCTGGATAGGTATAGTAAACAGATTCTATATCCTGGAGAGCTACCCCCCCCCCCCCCCCCCCCCACCGTCTTGACGATTTACTTAATTTCTCTTTGACCACGTTTCTCATGTCCAACGACGCAAAAAAAAAACCAACAAAAAAAAAAAAACAAAAAAAAAAAATAAAAACACCAGAAAAGTCTTAAATGTATTTCAAGAACGCCTTACACTTCTTCCAGCCTTTGTGTAATTTCAAATTGAAAATAATATTTTGAGCCAGGTAACAGACTGCGGGACAGTCAGGCACATTCACTGGCAGAAGTAAATTCTTGCCTTTACAAATATTGTGAGGGGAGATATCATAGGATAAAATGCAAGGTCTGTCACATTGTACATCAAAAAAATTTTCTAAATATTGATGTCGTAAAAGACTTTTTTTGCAGAACCAGAACGCATCAAATATTTGCGGTCGCTGAACTCAAACAATGGAAAAAAGATTCCGAGAACATATGGCATCGAATGCAGATAATTTCAAGAAAGCGAACTGGTAAAACAAAATTGAAGAGTGTGCTCCCTTTCTGATTCCATTTCCCACACTACAGGGCACATTTGTTTCTGTTCATACTTCCTCAGCTTTGAAAAAAAAAAAAAAAAAAAAAAAGAAAGATCTGGTGTAAATACTTACCACTCGACGTGGATGCGTGAACAGAACATCAGAACAGAAATGTTGAAAACAAGCATTTTCTGTCTATCTTTTTTCTATTTCCTGTTTTCATGTTGTATGCGAGGCCCATAAAAGACCTGTGCATTAATATCTCTGCATATTGTTAGATAATACTCCTGTGGTCTCATACATCCTGTAAAAACATACTGCAGTTTATAACACACGACGGTATTCTCGTTGGGCGGGCTACAGAAATTTATGTTGCACACTAATCAAGCATTACTCATCGATTTGTCACCTCCACTTAGTATTTATTCTGTCACTTTCACACATCACTACCAACAATACGTGTATACTTACTGATGGCAGTGGTCCACAGCCACCCTGTCATGGGTATGGGCCCCACTGCGAGCGGGAATCCCATAGAGCCACAAAGTCTCTATGGTTCGCCTTAGAACCCAACGTGGCTCTGTGAAATAGGAGTCCCACACGCCCTGGGACCCATAACCCATGTGTCTCTCGACGACATGGTCCCTGCAACAGACACAACAGCTTATCAATAATACATTTAACAGGAATCTATACATATTAGACATCACAACTTAAAAGACAGGACCCAACAGGTCTCGAGTGTCAACATACTCGGTATATATACACCCGCCCGATTTAATATTTTTGTGAGCCTCTCTAAACAGCGAGAACTGTCACAACCTGTGTTTTTTGTTCTGCTTCGCCACAGATTTGGTGCACAGCGAGCTTCTTCATCTGTTAATAATATGTATTATACTACCATCACAACATATAACTAAATAATATTCTCGAGAAGCTGCAACTCTTAATTCGTAGCAGGTGCCTGTAAAACTGACAGCATAATTATACCCAGAAAGAAAATCCACTTGGGCTCTTTTCCTGCATGATATAACATCCTGTGGGGGTTACGTCCCTTTCCCTCGGCTTTGATGTTGATTTTCCCCCTTGGACTTTTCTCAAAAATTGCATAAAAATGCAACATCAAGTGAGAGAAGGAATACAATAAAGAACGTCGGTGGAATGTGCGCGTAGGTGAGAGAGCAAGTTGCTGACCCAGGAAGTTCTGTGCATGTGAACGAGTGGCGGCAAGACAACTATGTCTGCAGGTGTTAAAGCACCTGACTCTGCACACAATGCCAGGAGGTGCGCGAGTGTGAAGGAGAAGCAGAGGAATTTTATTGCCACATAAATTACGAAGACCTACATGACACAAACTAACACAGTAACAAGAAATACAATTTTTAAGCTCGCATGTATCTGTGATTTTTGTTGCTCTCATCTCTGGTGGCTGTGGGAGTACTATTTACGAGTAGTAGTAGTACTAACAATAATAATAATGATAATGGGGCATTTCTGTAACACTTTCAGGCACCTAAAAGCGCTTTAAATCGCCAAATGAACACACACATGTATTTCAGCACAAAACTTTGCATACACTTGCTATCCTTTCTCCCTCCATCCCCCTTCTCTTCTCCCGTCCACCTCCCACCACCCCATCCCTCCCTCTCACTCCAATAACTCTCCCCTCTCCCCCACCTTCTCTGCACGTATCAGCCTCAAGATCACCCGCGCTGCCCTCTCCACTTTCCTACCCCCTCTTCATAACCCTCATTCTCCGCTTCCACACACTCTGACGCACAGACAAGCACGATTTGCCCCTTAATCCTCTCTCTGTCTGTCTGTCTGTCTGTCTCTCTCTCTCTCTCTCTCTCTCTCTCTCTCTCTCTCTCTCTCTCTCTCTCTCTCTCTCTCTCTCTCTCTCTCTCACACACACACACACACACACTCACTTCCACCTTCTTCCATGTTTAAGTTTCAGCAGCAGAAAGAAAAAAACTACTACTCCTCCCCTCCCCATCAAAATTTTTCTCATCTCCACCTTCGATAGAACAGACTTACGTGATGTATTGCTTCATGGCGGTTCTTGTTGGCAAAGTATGTTTCATAGCGAAACCTGAAATACAAAGCAATGGTGTAAAATCGTAGAAAACAATAACTCTAGACCATACAACAAATCTGAAAGAAGAGAGAAAGAGAGAGAGAGAGAGAGAGAGAGAGAGAGAGAGAGAGAGAGAGAGAGAGAGAGAGAGAGAGAGGAGAGAGGTGGAGAGAGGGGGTGGAGAGAGAGAGAGAGAGAGAGAGAGAGAGAGAGAGAGAGAGAGAGACATTCCATTAATAATAAGACAAATTTTCCGTAAGAATGGGAAGGGAAAGGGGCGTAGGGCTGCAATGTGCCAATCGATCCAATAAGTGTACGAGTGGATAGGCTTTGCTGCAACAAATCCAACAATGTATTGTTCAACACGATCCCATTCTATTTTTTTTTTATGCATCAGCAACTGAAGAGTGTGATAAGAATGCAGAGTAACTGAGGACAATATGGCGGCTCACGCTAAACCGGTACCGTTTCACGCTGTCATTTCAGCCTTATCCTTAAGGCTGTGTTGACATTGACAAGAACACCAACTCTACATCAAAATGTTATGATCTGCATATTAATGCGCAGATTGTCTTCAGTCGTGACAAACTCCTAGCATAAGATTATCAGTCTCCAAATCCCTCGAAGTCGGAGTGTGGCTGCCCACGTGGCGGGGTAATCAAAAATGGTCACACACGTCATGTTCTCATCCCCAGCTGATGCATTTGTACCATAGTGTTCAAGTGCTTCAGCTGTTCGGATGATCCCCTGGAGTCTTTTAGTCAGGGTACTACATCAACAACAACAACGCTGTTATTTCGGCGTCGTCAACTAATAATGAGCAGTTCCACTTCAGACGCCAGCCTTATGATTAAGAGGAACCACTTCTCAATAGCTGACGAACGCGACGACAGCTTCAGCGAAGTTGAAGGAACAGATGAGCAAGAAAACAAAAGATAACTTCAGTGTAGAAGGGCAGAGCAGTATGGAGATCCAGTTTGCTATTGGAAATATGAACAGAAGATTTGTAGACTTTTGACAAGAACTTTATCCAGAAATTTTGTGTTTCACGTGAAGGAAGGAGAACCTCTTTCAGCAAAGTCGTTTGGGAAACATTCCAGTTTCTGATACTCTGTAAACTAGACTTAAAAGTGCAGATATTCTTTATGGAAATCTTGGTGATCGCTCACTTCTAACGCTAGAAGTGTCTACCAAGGCAGAGGAAAAGAGGTGAAACCTCTTGGAAATTGAATTCATCCCAACTGAAAGACTATAAATACGTAGAACTTGTAAATGAAACCATTGTTAAAAGTAAAGGAGCAATACATTGCACTTCCGCATTTGAGACAAAAAGTGAAAGATATCACAGACAGTAAGACACAGATACCCCAGTGATGGAGATAAGGGCTAGGACAATAACATATTCCATAAATAAGAAAAAGGATAGAAACTTCAAAGAAAAAAAAAAGTTTGAAAAAAAGACACAGAAACTAAACAAGACAGAACTGATGAGCGAAGAGGAATTGGTGACCCTAAAAGAAAAGGAAAATCATGCAGGAAGTCAGGACAGAGACGAAGGAAGGGATAATGTTAATGTCAAAAGTAAGATGGACTTCATGAGGGGAAACATTTGAGAAGATGAACATTGTTAAATGTATTTATCAGACACGGAATTCAAGATAGTTCAGTTTTCAGATGACAACGTTTATAAATACTAGAATACTAGACGGGCTTAGAACTCATATGAATGATTGTATACTGTGCTAGACGAATGTGAAAAAAGTCTCAGGATTCAAACTTTATATTGAAAAAAAAAAAAAAAACACTTATTTTTGGCTAGGAAGTAAGAAAAACTCTCAAAGTATACCTAGCCCACAATGGACACCCCCCCCCCCCCCCCCCCAAAAAAAAAAAAAAAAATCAAAATCTTTGGTCTATGCTTTTCAAATGGTATTGTAAATTGATTGAAATTAATACTACAGACAAATTTCCTGAAATTAAGATTCCGTTTAGGATACAGTCAAAAAGAATACGCAATCTCTTGGGTAGAGTAGCAATACTCTTAATGTTGGTGATCGTGGGGGTGCGGGTTCGAATCTCCGCCGGGACATTTTGGTACAGGGGGCGGGGAGGGTGGGGGGAGAGGAGGGGGAGGGGGGGGGGTGGGGGTGGGGTTCCCTGTGAGTTAACGTTGGTTCCGACTCTTTGTTTCGAACAAGCCTCCGAATGAGACTATAAACCGAAGTTCCGTGTGTGAACGCACGCATAACATCCTGCACACACGTAAAATCCCATTACCAACTTTAGGAAGAGAAGGCCAGTTTGGCCATTGGTACGGATGTCATGTTACACACACATAGCGCCTTAAACACTTTTCTGACGGGAATCTAACATCAACTACAACTTCAGACTCAGGGTAGCCTAAATCCTGTTATTTTCATTTCATGCTGTTGGTTACTCAGCCAACTGGCAATGCAGTGGAGTAGGCAAATCGATCTCCATTATCTCTATGTGGGTATTTTTTATTCAGTTAGTTCATCCAAACATGTAACAGAAAACACACACACACACACACACACATACATAAGGGGGTGGGGAGGGGAGGGGAGGGGAGCTAAGATAAAGCGTCTCACAAAATGAAACAAAAGACTAACCTCACAAAGGCAAGAAACACAGCGACTCGAACAAGGTAGCACCAGCTACAGACAACTCCAATGCAGTCCGGTCAGCACCGAGAGCAAGCTGAGAATGATGCTACCTGTCCCACGCGTACAGTCACCTTACGCCTTAACCAAAAGGCACACCATCTATCGAAGCCTCTGATTGGCTCAAACGCCTTCATCAGGCCGAGTGTAACGCAAGCGTGGGTTTAGCCCTGGTAGGGGGAAAATTGGGGGGGGGGGGGGGGGGGGGGAGGGGGAGGTGACCCATTGTCACCAATCATGCGCGTATTTGTTCACCCTGTTATTCATTGCGCGTTTCAACTCCTTTCCACCTCATTTTTGTTACCAATACTATTTAATACCTTTATTATTTGTATGATGCACCTATTAGATTCCATCCTTCCCGTAATTTATACCTTCTATCTCCTCTTTGTTTTTCCTGTCCTCCCCTTCTCCTCCTCTACTTGCCCCCTCCCCTCCCCCCCCCCCCCCCCCCAAGTATTAGTATTAGTACTATATTATCATTTCTTCTATTAATAGTTATAGTTTTCGAAATTTATTTATTCTATTATTATTATTATTATTTATGTTGTTGTTGTTGTGTTGTTAGCATTATCATTATTATTATTATTATCATCATTATTATTTTTATCCCTTTTAAAAATTTATTTATCATTATATATTTTACAAATATATCTCTGTATCGTGCTTTTATTATCAGTACCATTATTACATTATTTTCACTATAGTTGTTAGCATTATCATCATTAATACAATTGTTAGTTTTTATATCACCATCACTATCATTAACATCACTATCGCCCCCGCCGCTAAGACTGTTGCCATGGCAACCATGCTGTTTAAGATCCTCTAACCCACTCTCTTTTCCCCGATACTACAACTGCTATTGCCATAATAAATTATCTCTAAACGTGGTAGTAATCCTGTCATTTTTTTTCAACATTTTGATCATCATCATTGCCATGATTAGTATTCCTATGAGTACTAAAAATATTATCATTGCTACCTTGACTCACACATTATCTCCCTTCTGACAGCCCCGTTTGTATTCAACGCCTATCTTGGCGCTGAAGAGACTGAAACTAAGTGATTGCTCGTTCATTTTCGTTGTAATAAATGTTTTGTATCTTGCCTGAAGAAGACCTAAGAGGTCGAAACGCGTCGTGTTTTGTCTTGTGATTCGTTTGTCCACGTTTTTTTTTTTTTTTTTTTTTCGCTAACATTTATTTGAGATTTGTTTAAAAAGCAATAGTTATAGTCTTCTGACGCTACTACGCTCCCGTAGGTAAAACAAACAAAAAAAAATCCTCTTCAGGCTATACACCACTGAGCTGTCAAACATCACAATGACAAGCCAGGACAAGGCTACCATGCACACGTGCTTACGCTACTTCGAACTGTGAGAACCTCCCTTCCCTTCTAGTGGCCTATCATGCATTTGTTTACACTGTACGCCACTCTCTCCCTCTTGACTAAGAGACTGACACGAAGGCGACGGTGATCTGAACGGTGGGAACGATAGCGAGCACGCCTAAACTGACGGCGTTGAAGCCTGTGAAGCAGTCTTCTTCAACCTACTTCAAACCCTTTTTGCCACTCTCTTGTCCACGTGCACACACCTTGAGGGGGTGGCTCTCAGAACAGGACCAGGACTCAATTAGTTGAACACTCTCACAACTACCTAATCCCCCCCACCCCCACCCCCCGCCCCCCGTCCCCATCCTCTCTTTGTTCTCGCGACTTCTTTGTCACAGGAAGAGACCGATCAATGGTGCGTAACGAGTGAGGCCGTTCCTCGGTCCTATCTCTTTTTTTGCTATGTTTGCTTGTTGCTATGTTTGTTGGTCACTATCAATCTACTGGTGTTCCCTGGTTTTCGGCCTTTAGTGGTTCTTTCACCTGTCCAGTTCACAACACGCGGGCTGTTTTGTTACAGTCTGGTGACGTCACCTAGTGTATGGGTTATTATTTGTCTTAAAATGTTCCTTTCGTCCATTTTTAATCAACCGATCAATCAATCAATTAATCGATCGATTAACTGATTGATTAATCGATTGGCTAATCGGTTGATTAATGAACTAATCAATTAATTTGGTCCATTTTCATTATTGATTTTGTTGCAGGAATTCTTTCCAATCCTGTTCTTTTTCCGTTCCCAATGCAGTATCTCAGGCCAGTTCTTCTGTTGTACCCTGGCTACGATGCACCGCCGGCTGTTTCGGCTGGACACGAAACTGTGCATGCTGTGTTATTAGCCAATATAGTGTTTTATGTTCGAATGCGTGCGCGCGCGCGTGTTTTTCAGTGTATGTGTGTGCGTGTGCGTATGCGTGTTTGCGTGCGCGCGCGCGCGCGTGTATGTGTGCGTTTGTGTGCGTATGCATGTGTGCGTGTGTGTGTGCGTGTGTGTTAGCGTGCAGGCGCGCGTGCACGTGTGTGTGTGTGTGTGTGTGTGTGTGTGTGTGTGTGTGTGTGTGTGCCTGAATTGAAATTTTCTTTCTTCTTTTTCTCTTTCCTTCAACGTTGTTGGTACAATCGGGTGTTGGATAGTCAAAGTAGATAAAAATCCAAACAAAACAAGATTAAAATATCCCAAATTTTCGGCTTTATTCGCCTTCGTCAGGGGGTACAGACTGTGACAGTAAAACGCTCGCATTCTCCACCCTAAGATCCTGAACACGAATCACGAACGTATGCAGCAGGGAAAAGGCACCTTAATAAAATGTTTAACTTTAAAATAAAACGTTGAGTATAAAACATTTCATCAATAGGAAACATAAACTTAGGATGGGAGTGAAGTCACCAGGTGCCTGTTCATCGGGGGTGGAGAAAAGGAGATCATGCACGAGAACCATTATTGTTCTGAGTTGAGTACATGCTCACAAACACCCAAACGCACGAGCGCCTGCATAGAACACACACACACACACACACACACACAGGGACGGGGCAATGATACGAATGTTGTCGAACATTGTAGTTAAAGGGGGGGTGGGGTGGGGGGGGGGGGAAAGGGGGAAGCAGGGGGGGGGGGGGGGCGAGAGGGGGGGGGGGGGGTTGACGGATGAAGAAAAGAGCGAGACAAACAGACAGACATAGAGACAGAGAGGCGAGAGAGGAGAGAGAGAGAGAGAGAGAGAGAGAGAGAGAGAGAGGGGGACAGACAGACATCTACACAGACAGACAGGCAGGCAGGCAGACAGACAGACAGAAACAGAAATATAGGGATAGGCAGAAAGATACAGAGAGGAAGGTAGGGGGTTTGTAGGATATATAATTAGACCTAGGGGGAGTTTAGAGGGGGGAGAGAAAGAATGCAGAAATGTAGAGGGAATGGGGGATGGGGGGGGGGGGGGGGGGGAAGAGGAAGGAGGGAGGGAGAGTGCTGGGGTGGGATAGTGGATGGGTACGTTGGAGAGGGAGGGAGAGGTTTGAAGGGGGATAGGAGAGGGTAGGGGAGTAGGGAAATAAATGGGGGAGGGAGAAAGGGATGGGGAAGGGGAGGGGGGAGCGGAGATCGGTTGCGACGATGGAGAAATAGAGGGCAGAAACGTCGAGGAGGAGAAAGGATGGGGAGAAAGCGTGCTTATAGACTACATATTCCCTACATGATTTCCAACTTCATGTATATCATACACATACTCAAATTCCACCATCTGTCAAACTCTTTATATATATATATATATATATATATATATATATATAATCAAGCGGAATGACTTAGTTTTATACGCCTCAAGACTTTCAGTTGTTTAACTATTGCATTTCAAATTGTTGTGATGAGAACGGAAGAGCTCTTTCTTTTTTTAGTGACAGCCTTCAGTAACTTCGTGACACTGACTCTTATCTGCAGAGGGCTACCACAGCTAAGGCACCATACCCTTGAATGTAGTTCTCATGAAACAGAACAGCTAGTTTTTTTTCTGTTTGGAGAGAGAGAGAGAGAGAGAGAGAGAGAGAGAGAGAGAGAGAGAGAGAGAGAGAGAGAGAGAGAGAGAGACAGACAGAGAGAGAGAGAGAGAGTTGCTTCATTCCTTTATAGGCTTTGTCCCCCTTTGAAGAAGTACTCAATATATACATTACCAGCCGCCGTGGCGAAGTGGTTAGCGTCGTGGACTCCAGCTGGGAGGTCGCGGGTTCGATTCCCATCAGAGTCATGTGGGATTTCTCTGCCCCGCCCGGCCCCTACCCAGAGTTGAGTTTGCTGCGGGCTCAGTTGGGAAGACTGGGACCACACAGTGGAGTTTCATCCATTTATGGATGCGTCTCTGAGAGTGTTGCTCAATTTTCCTTACCAATACTGCGGGTGTCTGTATCCCTCGGGCCTGGTTGACGCTGGGATATATTATGAAAGGAAGCGTAGAGTACAGCCCTGTCATGCAGTCTCAGACCGAAATGGAAATCCGTAGGATCATCTTCATCATCCTCATTCTCATCAGTCAGCATTTGAAAATAATATAACGATAGAAAGAATTATGTAAGGTACATCACTAAAGCGCCGGTTTCAATATCACAAAGTACCCGCTTTATACGTACTGTGACTTGTGTAACACTTTCCAGATGGTACACTTCGTTGATGGTTTTAACGTCATGTGTCTTTTGTGCCAGTTTCCACAGGGTACAGTTGGTTAACGGTTTTAACGTCATGTGTTTTTGTGCCTGTTTTCCCAGGGTACAGTTGGTTGATTGTTTTAAACGTCATGTGTTTTTGTGCCAGTTTCCCCGTGGTACAGTTGGTTGATGGTTTTTACGTCGTGTGTTTTTGTGCCTGTTTCCCCCGGGGTGCTGCTGGTTGACGGTTTTTTTTTACGTCGTGTGTCTTTTGTGCCATTTTCCCCGGGGTACAGTTGGTTGATGGTTTTTATGTCGTGTGTTTTTGTGCCAGTTTCCCCGGGGTACTGCTGGTTGATGGTTTTTACGTCATGCGTGTGTGTGTGTGTGTGTGTGTGTGTGTGTGTGTGTGTGTGTGTGTGTGTGTGTGTTTGCCAGTTTCCCCGGGGTACAGTTGGTTGATGGTTTTTACGTCGTGTGTCTTTTGTGCCAGTTTCCTGGGGAAGAGTTTGTTGATGGTTTTAACGTCATGTGTCTTTTGTGCCAGTTTCCTCGGGATGAGTGGGTGGAGTGAGGGTAGGGTGGGGGGACAGGTGGTTGATGGTTATTACGTCCTGTAACTTGTGTGTGCCGGTTTCCCGGGGAACAGTTAGTTGATGGTTTTAAACGTCATGCGTCTTGTGTGCCGGTTTCCCGGGATAAGGTTGGTTGATGGTTTTTACGTCGTGTGACGTGTTATCAGTGACAGTGCACCCACGCCGCTCACTCCTACAACCCGTCCATAGCCACAGCTCGGTCAGGCCCGCCGTAGCCCCGGCACCGGCAATCCACAGGGAGCAGTTGAAGTCAAGTCATCAAGAGGCAACCCTCCGAAGGAGACAACACTGCCGGAGAGTCACTTCGGTGATGTTCAGTGGCCCCTGTTCTGATCCAGCATACTTACCTACTATGCCCCCCATTGACGACAATAATTGCTTAGTGGCGGAGCCGGCGTGAGTGAGCTCTTCCTCCGAAGGGTGCCACCACGTCCGTTCAACGACAGTCCCCATGGACTCGCCCATACCAGTGACCCCAACAGAATTAAAACAGTTTCCCAGGGAAAGTTTTTTGACGCCAGTTGTATTTCACGTGGATCATATTTGAAAAGTCTGGAAATGCACTAGTTTGCTTTAAGTTTTGTTTTCTTCTCACGAGGAGATCATTCTCTAAGTAACAGCTCCAATGACGTAGACACAACTGGGGGGGGGGGGGGGGGGGGGGGTCACTAAACACGGACTTTCCTCAAGCTCCAGTGTCAGCGCAAGCTAACTGTTTGACATGGGAACAAGCTAGCTTCAGAATATCATGAATAATTGTTTTCACCCTACTTTCACAAAAAGATTGCAACTGTCACAGGCACCCAAAGAAAGGTCAATATACACGTCTCTAGAATGCCTGTAGGACAATCAAATACGCCGCCATCTTCATAGCATGATTTGTCACCTTTACGTTCTTTTCCCCTCCGTGGCGTGTTAGAGAATCCGACACATACCGAGCCATTACTTTTTTTTTTTGCCCCATCTTTTGTGTCACCTCAGTGGCACTGCACTATGACGCACATTCCGACACCCCGTCCACAGCCACAGCCCGTCCACAGTCACAGCACGCCGCAGCCCCGGCACCGGCAACCCACAGGGAGAGCTGTCACTGTCAAGTCGTCAAGAGGCAACCCACTGGAGGATACACAGCACTGCTACCGAATCATTTAGGTTGTGTTCTGTAGTGCCTGTTGTGATCCAACATACGTAGGACACCACCTACAAAGCCCCTTACTGACGACAATAATTGCTTAGTCGCAGAGCCGGCATGAGTGACCTCTCCCTCCGGAGGGCGCCACCACATCCGTACAAATGACAGCCCCCATGGACTTGTCGATACCGGTGACCTCGACAGAATCAAACCAAGGCCACAGACATGGAGAGGACATTGAAACTGAGGTCACCATGAGAGCAGAGCATGAAGGGTCACATAATTTGATACTTTTGTATGCTAATGATGAGAATGAGGATGATGAAGATGATGCTACGGATTTCCATTCCGATTTTAGACTGCATGACAGGGCTATACTCTACGCTTTCTTTCGTTATAGATCCCGGCCTCGATCAGGCTTGGGAGATACAGACACCTGCAGTATTGTTCGGGAAATTGAGCAACACTCTCATTGATGCATCCATTAAGTGGATGAAACTCGACTGTGTGGTCCCAGTTTTCCAAACTGACCCCGTAACAAATTCAACTCTAGGTAGGAGCCGGGCGGGGCAGAGAAATCCCACATGACTCTGATGGAAATCGAACCCGCGACCTCCCAGCTGGAGTCCACGACGCTAACCACTTCGCCACGGCGGCTGGTAATGTATATATTGAGTATTTCTCTGGGTAGGAGCCAGTCGAGGCAGAAAAATCACCCAAAGTTCTGATGGGAATCGAACTTACGACCTCCCCCAGCGGGAGTCCGCGACGTTAACCAATTCGCCACGGCGGATGGCCCGACTGAGCCAATTCATATATCTATCGAAACCGGACTAAAACCACATTAGATATCAAAACCGAAGAGAAACCGACGGACAAAATAATACAGAAGCCAAACGCTATGGTTCCATTGCACAGTAAGACTGTCCCAGCCAACGAAAGGACGGCTGAAGAGAGGGAGCTTCGCACACCAGAGCAGGATCCTAGAACGGCAACATCAAGATATCCTTGACCATGGCCCCAAAGTGATACCCCGGTGTCTTGCCGTCCCTCCCTGGAGCGAAAGAAACCCTCCTCTCATCCAGTGCAGCATCCCTGGTGTTGGCCCAAAAGAATCCCAAAGCGGCCCTGAAAAAAGTCCCTCACCCTTCAACACCTCCATACCCAGTTCCCCAAAAAGTCCTGGACTCATGTCTACACCGACGGCTCTGCAGCAGATGCCATTCGAAATGGAGGGGCAGGAGTCTGTGTCCAATATCCAGGAGGCAGAGAAGAAAAAATCTGCCTGGCTACCGGCCTGTACTCCACAATTTACAGAGATGAAGCAGAAGCCCTGAAAACAGCAGCAAGCCACATCGAGGTCAGCCTCTACACCAGCCACAACGTTGTCTTTCTGACCGACGCCCTGTCCATCTTGCAGGCCCTTCAGTCCAACAGAGGTCCAGAGCTCAACGATCTGTCCTCATCTCTCGCCTCCCTCTGCACAAGTCACCCTGCAGTGGATTCCCTCCCACTGCAACGTGCTCGACAATGAGACTGCTGACTCCCTGGCAAAGGAGGGCACTACAAAGGAGCAGATGGACAGATCTACCAGCTACACCGAATCCAGGACCATCATCAAGGCCAAGCTGCAGAACAAGTGGAAGCAGCAGCATCCACGCTGCAACAGAGCAGACCCGTACTACCTGCTGACTCGACGAGAGCAGGTAGTCATCTTCAGGCTCAGGACAGGCCACAACCGCCTGAAACTCCACCTTTTCTCTAAACTCCGCATCGGCAACACAGAGCAGTTCCCCTGCAGAACAGGCAGCCAGACAACAGAACATCTGCTGCAGTCCTGCCCGCTCCACCAAGCGCTTCGAGAGAATACCTGGTCCGACCCAATACCAGTGGTCCAGAAGCTCTACGGAGGACTGGAGGACCTGCGACGTACTGCCACCTTTGTCGAGAAGACGGGGGAATCCATCTAAAGAAATGACGAACGAGGCAACAACAACACCTTTAATACGCCAGGAGGCCTAATAGTCCTAGAATTGTCACCATTTGTAATTCAGCGCCATTCTGAGATACTGAGCAAAAGACTCCGATGAGGAAGAGGAAGAAATGATATCACCTGACATGGCGTAAAATTGCACTCCCATTGACTTTAGAATGAGTTTGAAGAAGGCCCCTTTCCAAACATATGAGAATTGACTGTCAGAACTAAGGATCTCAATTTTCTGATAGCTTACAGGAAACAATTTTTGAACTTTCAGCATGAAAACAAATTAGTAAGCACCTCAAAACTTTTACACAAAGTAAATAAATATCATTTCTGCTGAAAGCATTTTCTTGAACTTGCATTTATCTCTTGAGTGTATGTGTGTGTGTGTGTGTGTGTGTGTGTGTGTGTGTGTGTGTGTGTGTGTGTGTGTGTGTGTGTGTGTGTGCAGAAGTGCATGTGCATGGGCACGGTGTGTGTGTGAGAGAGAGAGAGAGAGAGAGAGAGAGAGAGAGATTTGGTTTTTTATTTGTTTGTCTGTGAGTGCATTATGTGCCTGCACGCATACATGTGAGTAGGGAGAAGGGGAAACGTGGGTCTTTTACACTGTACATGGACTGATACTTCTTTTGGTTAATGTACAACTGGTATGTAGTATATCAGTAGCAGCTACGAATTCTGGCCAGTAATGTAAAGAGCAACCATAGAAAAGAATTAGAATACAGAATTTTACATTTAAAACGTTTTTCTCCAATACAGTACCAACAGTAATTCTGTTAGAAATAGTAATTAAATCTATCATGTTGTAAACTGATTTCTTATGTTTGAGTCTCGTAGAACAATATATCAATACATCTAAGCTACAACCATATATCTATGAATGAGACATTTTGAAAGAATGACAATTTAAGGATTAGAATACAGAATTTTACATTTAAAACGTTTTTCTCCAATACAGTACCAACAGTAATTCTGTTAGAAATAGTAATGAAGTCTATCATGTTGAAAACTGATTTCTTATGTTTGAGTCTCGTAGAACAATACGTCAATACATCTAAGCTACAACCGTATATCTATGAATGAGACATTTTGAAAGAATGACAATTTAAGGATTACTATTGTGTGTGTGATTTACAGAAAAATTGGGAAGTATTCAAGCAAAAAAGAGGGTTTTGTATGTGAACAAGAAAACGTAACTAGCCTATATCACAATGTGTGTGTGTGTCCGTGTGTGTGTGTGTGTCTGTCTGTGTGCGCGTGCGCGCACCTGTTTCCGTTTATCAAATCACAAAATGGAGGACTTCCCAACGTTGACGGTGGTTCAAAGACGCCTAACACCTCTTTGTAAGAGGGCAGTGGGGAAGGGTGGGAGGAGGTATGGGTGTGGTGGCAGATAAGGGTGGATCGCTAGGGAAGGGGGATAGTGGGAGTGGGAAGAGGAAGACGGGTGTCCACCCGGTCTACTATACGTCTTTATGTTCGCTGTCGTCGGTGACTTCAAAGACCTCTCACTCACGGTGATAACGGTGGCGGGGGAGGGAGGAGGGGGAGGGACTGTTGGGGTAGGTAGGGGGGGGGGGGGGGGGATGTGGCGGGTTGGGCTGGTGGTGGGGAGCACTGCAGCTTCATTTCGTTCTTCTCTTTAACGTCTTTTCACAATGCTGTGATATAGACGAAAAAAAAAAAAAAAAAACAATCAACAAAAACTCCCAAAACTCCCGTCTTCCTATCTCTGAACCTCCCTACCATTTCCCTTCAAAAATGAAATCTTAACAACAATAACATACTCAAAACATTTGTAAACATTAAATAAGTGAGCCAACTGGGCTCCGTTTTAAGCCTTTAACAACATCTAGCATAAGCAAATCGTTCAATAAAATATTCTTAAAAGATGAATCTGAAACCGTTGAATCACAATTCGAAGTGGGTAAAAATGATTTCAAATGCTGACAGTGTAGAATAACATGGACAGGTGTTATTTCCTCACCGCAGACGCACTTAACATGACTGTTGAATTTGCATCTGAGAGCATTCAGTCTGAATCTGTAGACCAGGGATGACAGTGTTCGGTTTTCACACATGAACTCACCATTGCAGGAATGTATATGTTTGACTTTGAAAATATTCCTCTTTTCAGTGAAATTTACATGGGAACCTCCTAATAGTTCCTTCACATGATTCCAACAAATTTTCGTTATTAAGGAATAACTTTCAGATAAAGATAAAGGAATTTTAACATGTACAGAATTTTAGTGTTCATTGCACCCTTTTTAGCTTTTCTGTCCGCCCATTCATTACCAAAAATATACAATGTGATGGAACCCAAGAGAATGAGATACTTGTTCCGCGCAATGACAAATAATGGATTGTATGACTAATTTCTGCAGTAATATCACCTCTTACTTTTAGATTATAAGACTGTAGTGCGTCTAAAACAGATTTAGAATCAACCCAAAAATAATACCTGAACTAGACTAAAAGGAAGATCAAGCAGAAAATTCAAACCCATCAAAACTGCAATAAGTTCTGCTGTAAATATTGAAAAATGTTTTCCAAGATGGTAAGCCTTTTCTGTTTTTAAAGCTGGGATTACAAATGCGGCTCCAACCCATGTCATTATCTAGCTTAGAGCCATCAGTGTAAATTTTTAAATGGTCCGGGTAGTGCTAAAAAAATATGAGCTTTTACAGAAGCAGATAAAGTGGGACCATCATTTTTCTTTATATTTGTATAATTAGTATCGAAAAAGGCTGATAGTAGTTCCCATTTAGGGACTGCAGTGAACAGTACACGAGATGATATATCTTTCTTATTGATTCCTGACTCTTGAAAAATATCATAAGTGAAAGTGCCTATTGTTTCTAAAGAGGCAACCGACTTTGCTCTTTTGGGAAAATCCGTGCCTGATTTTACGCACACTTCATCATAATTTGAATTTGGAACTGATGTACTCCTTAGGACATATTTAGATGATGCAAGTTTCATGTTTTCTTTCAAAAGGTAATATACCAATTTCAGCATAATGTTTTTAATGAAGAGGTATATACTGGAACTCCAATGGCAAGTTTATAGGCTTTACTGTCTATACTTTGCATTTTTTTTTAAAAGGTATTTTGGGGCGGAGAAGAATACCTCTTGGGCATATGTTAACTTTGAACGAATAAGTGCTGTTACTAGATGTATAAGAGTGGAAATGTCTTGTCCCCACTGTTGTCTGCTGACAATTTTTAGGAAGTTCAGACTCTTTTTTAGCTTTCATCATTACGTACTCTAAATGCTCTTTCCATGACAATTTTGATGTAAGGATTACTCCTAGAAATTTAACAGACTGTGCATAATTGATAACTGACCCTTCTAGATTGAAAGAAGGCAACTCTCTTTGATCGTAACCAGAGTCAAAAAGCATCATATGTGATTTCTCTGGAGACAAAGTTAAACCCATTCTGAATCATAAAACCATTTATATTATCAAGTTCTCTTTGATACAATTTTTTAGTGTAATTTAGCGATCTCACTGGAGTGCGTTTTTTCATAGTCACTTTCATCCATATGCAGATATCATCAGCATATTGAACCAATTCAACATGATTAGACACAGATGATGGTAGGTCATGTGTTAAAATATTG
>JADBJO010010441.1:30000-37500 GCA_016801955.1 Conus betulinus | reverse complement strand
AAGACTGCCACACTTACAAGATAGTTATTAAAGTTAATCAAAGAAGAAAAGACAAACAGAATTTCTGAGCGAAAGACAGGCTCAGACAGAGACACGTACGTAAAGAAATAGACACGCAGACAGAGAAACGTACACAGAAATACAACAGGCAGAGGACAGATCCTTAACTCCACAAGTGAGCACTCTACTCTGTCACTTGGAAATCGATCATACGAGCTGTTCTGCAGAAGAACACCTCATCCACCATTTGGTCATATCGGACCTTATCGACTCTGAACGACAACCTTCAGAGGCACATGATCTTTGTCACGATTCAACGGATCTTGGATTCTGATCGGGTGTCTTGCCCCTTCCCCCACACTAATCGTAGCGCTGTATCCCTTATAAAAACCTCTGACACACCATCACGTTTTAAATTCAGTTAACTTCCGGGCACTTTTGTTGATTACGAACAAATATGATGAGTATGTTATCAAGGCACTGAATGAGAGGAACCACCGCAAATACAGGACATTTTCAGAAAAAAAAGCGATTTCCGAAAAGAAATACAGTACTCCTCCCCCTCAAAAAATGTATTTCTGTTAAAGATGATTCTCTAAAGGGCAAATCAAATCACAAGTATTACACAGTTCAAAATGTAAAATAATGGCAAGCTAACACAGATATATTCCTAATCTGAATTTCGCTGTTACATGCATGCTTTAAATGCTTTTCCATATCTATGTTCAAGTAAGTCTTCTGGTCATGAGTACAGGAGAAATTCCTATAAAAAAAAAAATCAAACCTGTCGCTGTCATGAATATGATCATGGCATTTTCCCGATCTGCAGTCTACCAATAGCTGGCGAAAAAAAAACTGCGAAAAAGACTTTTGTGTTCTCAACTCCTTGGTTCAATCTGACGAATCCAAATCCATATTCAAATACACAGAGCCACACTTCGGTTACCCAAATGTTTTTGCCTTTAGTATCTAAAGTGATACAACAGATGCTTACGAGGTATTCGGGTATCTTCCATGTGAAGCAATTTCAGCCAATATCGGATCTCTTCAACAGCATAAACAGTATAAATAGGAAATCGACCAGTTTCGCCCAAAGCGAGATCATTTGGAGTACATAGGTCAACAACTAGAAAACTTCTTCAAAGTGAAATCATGAACCGATTCACAACCGACAGCCGCTTTTTCTAGTGTGCCCATAACTCAGAACTATATTGTACAATCGGCTGAACTGGGGTTACAAACAGTTTCATGAATAACGCGAATGAAAAATTATTTAGAGTACGTAACTTTTTCATAATACACATCTAAACATTTTTAGTCTCACTTGACAAGTCCTTACATGCACCAGCGAACCTCAAACGTGTTGAGAATGATAAACCCAATACCCTATAGCATTGACGACTGGCATGAGACTATCCCCCTCTCCATGAAACTGACGCTGAAACTGAAATATTAGCCTGATATGACACTGGTAGTGTGCATTGCGCTTCATTATGACAACTCCTGTCAAATGGTACTGGAATTTTTGTCAGGTCAAACACAAAAAGAAGAAAAGTACTTATAAAGAAAATCATTCATTCATTCAGTACTTATACAGAAAATCATTTATTCATTCCGTACTTTATTCATTTGTAAACATATTAATTTAGTTAACTTGAATATACAGTTGGACAAGATGCTACTCTGTTTTTGTCTTTTTATTGTGTAAACTTTTTTTGTTTTGGTTCACTCATGCTAATTTAACAATTTAGCGCGGACCTTGTTCCATCGCTACAAAATGAAGAGATAAAGAAAAGAGAGGCTGAACACACGAAAATGAATGCGTCAAGGCCATGCTTAATTAGGAGTCGAGTATTTATAGACTGGCAAAAATAGATTGTTTTGAGAATTTGTATTGTGTCTGAAAGTTGATTCTGCTGGTTGTCTTTCATATGGCCATCAAGGCACAAGCCAGGTGGTTCCAAGCAGACAGATTAAAATCAAAGGATGGGGACTACTTTGGGGAGGAAACTACCTGGCGCAAAGATAGGGTCACGGGGTTAGTGCAATTTCTGAAATGATTCGTCAACAAAGGAGAAGGTCATGTATTTGAAGACTGTTTGTGATTTCCTCAGTGAAAATATTGAAAAAAAACAAGGGAAATAATTGGTTTGGCAGTTGTTCTTTTGCTCATTTATCAGTTTAACGTTAAATGCTGGGCTCAAATTTATGGCTGGTCTCAAAACTCTGACATGGTATTATGATCATAGCGTTTTCATGCAAAATCCTAATTGTGGCGTGTGGCCACGAAATTCGCTGGCAAAGAGTAGGAGAAAAGAGCAGAGCTTGGCTTGAGCACTGAGTAATATGACACCGCCCACCACATGCTTGCCTATCGCCTCCGCCGCTGTGCTAGGTGGTCGGCGGATGTGACCCCTCCTTTCCGTCCCGTTCGCGAGACGTTGGCGCTGACTGTGATTTCCAGTGCCGTTCCCCTACGCCTCCTAGCCCCTGATGGTCATTCCGCACCACGCACTTTCACTCCTTTCCACCCCCCGCTAGTTGACGCCGAACCAACTTTAGGATGAAGCTTCTATATTTACGTCTAAAGACAATTTACTGCTTTCCTCCTAGGAAATTAGCTGTTACCATTGAACGATCTCTCTCTCTCTCTCTCTCTCTCTCTCTCTCTTGCTGATGTCAGCGACGATCACAACTATTTTCCTTGGGATCACAACTTTAGTTTTCTTTTTTTTATTTAAAGGGGAGTGGGGGTGGGGGATCCTAAGATAATATTTGTTTTCCCCTGTGTTCTCTCAGGATGACAATTATTTTCTCTATTTTTCTCAAGATAGTAACTGGTATTATTATCACAATGAAAAGACGATAACCATGAAATGACTCATGACTGGTATTTTCCCAAACAGGCGCCTGCGCACTGGAATTGTTGATTTTTGTACTCCCAGTTCTTATAGAACAGGGAGTACTTTGTGTTGGTGTGTGTGTGTGGGGGGGGGGGGGGGGGGGGGGCAACCTCCATTTTCCCCCCCATTTTTCTTACCTTTTATTTTTTTTTCAAGTAAGTGAGGCCTCCATCCTCCTATTTTCACCCACCGTCTTATTCTACTTCTTTCATCCAACAAACTCTCACATACCATGCACGGTCTGTGTGTTCATTTACCGATGGCCATTCTCTTGCTCATCTGAATGTTTTGCCTTTGATACAAATAAAAGTTGGGAGTCTGAAGAATAATAACGACAGTCACTGTTTCCCTCGGGAAATCTGGGAAAACAGTTGGGAGCCCTTAGGGCAAAAAATAAAAATAAACAAAACAAGGCAAACAGCTATAACGTTTAGAAAAAACAGTTGTTATCATCAGATAATAGACAGCGTAATTTAATACAAAGGCAAAAGGATGCTCATTTTCATTCAACGCCCATCTTCCGCGATGGAGATAAGTCATAACTCTTTCATTTTCGTTGTCCTGAGTGTTGTGCATCTTGCCTGAAGAAGACCTAAGAGGTCAAAATGCGCCGTATTTCGTCCTGTGATTCGTTTTATTATCTACGATTTTTTGTGGTGGTGTTTTTATCACTAACTTTTCAAGTTTCTTCCACTCGGTTTTTCCTTAATTAAGGACCATCAATGTTTCCCATAAACACAGGGGAAATAAAAGTTGGGAGTCTGAAGAATAATAACGACAGTCACTGTTTCCCTCTGGAAATCTGGGAAAACAGTTGGGAGCCCTTAGGGCAAAAAATAAAAAATAAACAAACAAGGCAAACAGCTATAACTTTTAGAAAAACAGTTGTCATCAGATAATAGACAGCAAAATTTAATCATCAGATGAGAAAAGCATAACACTGCTTTGCTGGCTGAGAACACCTGTTGTCCTCACACACAAAATACACTCTGTGTCATTCCTAAGTACCGTGGCTTTCATTCTTTATTAATTCCTTTGGGAGTAAGTGTTCAACGTAACAGTATGAAAGTGTCAGCACACCAAACATCAAAACCTCGACAAACCCAGACACGCCTTTGTATCAAAGGCAAAAGATTCAGATCAGCAAGAGAATGGCCATCGGTAAATGAATGCACCGACTGTGCATGGTATGTGAGAGTTTGTTGGACGAAAGAAGTAGAATAAGAAGGTGGGTGAAAAATAGGAAGATGGAGGCCCCACTTACTTTTAAAAAAAAATAAATAAAAGGTAAGAAAAATGGGGGGGAAATGGAGGTTGTCCCCCCCCCCCCCCCCCCCCCACCCCACCCACACACACACACACACACACACACACACACACACACTCGCGCGCGCGCGCGCGCGAAAACCTGTTGTCCTCAGTCCAACAGGAAAAAACGACTAAACCAGGGTTTGAAGCTAGTATGTTTCCACAGGACGCTTTTTTTTCCGTATCCATGGAGAAAGAAGAAAAAAAACAACTCGTAACCCCCACTCCCACTGTCCGAGCACAATTTGACGATGAAGGTTTTGTTTGTTTGTCTTTTTCATTTTTTTATTCATTCATTCATTTGTCTATTTTATTTCATCTATCTATTTATTCATTTTCATTTATTTTTGTTGATAGAGAAAGTTTGCAGTAGTTGGGTCCGGTTAAGGCAGGGTTGGGAGTGGTCCGGGATCTGTTTAGACTAAGAAGCATTAGGCTCATGGCTAGAGCTGTGCTGGAGAGACTTGCCCAAGCCCGTTTTGCTGCTTGTTGTTGTTGTTGCTTGTTATTGTTGCTGCTGCTGCTTCGTTTGTTTGTTACAAAACTTATCATTCTACGTTTAAAAACCCGCCGCTGCTATCATTATTATTATCGTTATTATCATTATTATTGTTGTTGTTGTATTATTATCATCATCTTCATCGTTTTCATTACTATTATTACTATATTTATCATTATAACAATATTGTTATTGTTATTACTGTTATCATCATTATTATTATTATTGTTATTATTATCATCATCAATATCATCATCATTATTATTGATGCTATTGTTATTGTCACCATCATTATTATTATATTTATTTTCGGCAACATCAAGGAACACCTGCATGGTTTGCCGTTGGGAACAGGTGGTAGTTATTATGCTCGCAGTGGGCTACATAGAAACAGCAATATTGCACGACAATCATTCGGGCTGCGCGAAAACTGTATTTGCTCAGGAAATAAACTGCGGTACATCACCCGGGGGAACCTAGGCACCTATACCATTTGTGTGGTTCATAGATTCAACAACTGCCCTCCCACCCCTCAACCCCGCCCTACCCTTCTATCACCCCCCACCCCCACCCCACCCCACCCCACCTCCTTTACCACCACCACTCCTCCCTCAAACAAACAAAACAAAACAAATTGGACCCAGATGCCTTGAATTTCCCGGACGAGGAGTGGAGCAGACATACAAATCCATCCCAAATAAAGTGCATCACTTTAGAAGACATATTTGCGTGTACTGGGAAGAAGACAAAGGAAGTAACAGAGGTAATCCTTCTTCAGTCAGCGAGATGTTAGTTTTATTATTGTTCCACCAACACTGGACATCGGCGAAAGATGAAGAGCTCCTCAGCAACGACAACAACACGACGACGACGACGACAACACAACAACAACGACAACGAAGTCGACGACGCCTGACGACAACACCACAACAACAACAACAGCGACAACGAAGGCGACGACGCCTGACGACAACAACACAATAACAACGACGACGACAACACCACCACCACCACACCAACTACGACGACGACGACAACAACAGCAACAACAACATAACAACGACAACGACTACGGCGACAAACCGGCAAAAATGTACTTTTCGTCACACACGTTATTTACTTGTATATCAAAGACGTCTTTATTTCTGCCGTGGCAACAAATATGTTCTGACTTGTGACTGTTTATCAACTATAAGAGTATCAATTTCTTCCCTCCATCTCCTCCGCCCTCTCTTCCTTCCTTCCCTTACCCCCCCCCCCCCCCTCCCACCTCCTTTTCCCAGTCCCCTTTCTCCGCCCCCCCCCCCACCCACCCCCCTCCCCTCCCCCCCCCCCACCTCGGCCTCTTCCCGGTTCTATCCTTTGTTCTACAAAGAGACGTGGTGAGCGTGGGACAGAGGAAGGAGAGGGGCGTGAGGCAGGGGAGGGGGGGGGGGGGAGAGTTAGAGACTAGGCTAAAACTGTTCCTAATCATGAACACCTGCAAACACAACAACGCCACCGCTTGCCGCTTGCCCAGTGACGCAGACAAGGCGGTGACGCGTTTGATAACAAAGATCCCACTAACGCGGCCTGCAGGGCTTCTCCCGGTGAAAGCGGCGCGGCCTCTTTGACCAAGGGAACAGTCCAGGTCACGGCGCTGCTAATTGAAAGCAGGCCACACGCCACAATTAGAATTTTGCACTAAAACACCGTATAACCATTGTGAGCGTTTTGAGGCCTACCATAAAGTTGAGTCAGCATTTGATGTTGAACTTTCAATGATCGAAAGAACAATTCCCTACTAGTTTGTTTCCCTCGTTCTGGGAGGATTTTTTACCGATGAAATCACAATCTTCAAATACATGACCTTCCCCTTAGTTGACACATATTCCAGGCCTTCACACTCACCCGTCACCATATCATGCACACAAACACACGCGCACACACACACTCGCACCCCCCCCCCCCCCCACACACACACACACACACACGTGTTAAGTTGGAAACGACAAATAAAAGAGAGGGGAGGAAGGGGGGAAGAGTGGGTGGAACAAGAAGAAAGAGAGAGGGAAAAATGGAACAACAATCGTGATAAGAATAATCGCAATAATGATGAAAAAGATGATCAAGTCTTGTAAGACTAGGGTTTGGTTGGGATCAGGGTTAGTGGAGTTTGGGGTTACTATTGGAGTTACATTAGAGTTTGAGGATCATACATTCCGGCCCTGGCCGACCAAATCTTGGAGTCCATATACTAATGTTAAGATTTTGATATGATTGTGTTGTTGGTTTGCAAAGACATGTTTTTACCTCCTACCGTTCGCAACGGGGACACCCTTTGCGTACTTTTGTTGTAGATCCTTGCACCTAAACTTTGATAATGTCTGTGTACTGCAGGGACTTGATTTAACATATTCTTTGAAGCCAAGGCCAATTGTTTCAATGTGTATGAGTTCACAGTTTCATTATAAACATTTGACACTTGTCTTGGCTTAACATGAATGAATGATTTGTGCCTTATCAATGTTTGATCTCTTCCCTACTTTGAATCTTTGTTGAATGAGCATTATGAAACTATTCCCCATGTTGAATGATTATGCATTTAGTATATATATATATATATATATATATATATATATATATATATATATTCTAATAATACCTCATGTATTTGATCATCATTATCTATGTCCTAATACGTCGATTCAGACCAGATAGGTCCGTGGGTTCAACTATGAATTGCAATACAAGAAAGAGGAAACCTCCAGCCGCCGTGGCGTAGTGGTTAGCGTGGCGGACTCCCGGTTG
>JADBJO010010441.1:0-25000 GCA_016801955.1 Conus betulinus | reverse complement strand
CACCTTCCACGTACAGAGAGCTTGCCCCTGGCATCAGCAATCTTGAAGCAGACAAAACAGTAGAGAGTTCAATTCTCTCTTTACTCTAATATCAAACTTCTGCTTCCTCCTCTTCTCCTCCTTGCCTGTCTTTTCCTTTCTCTCACAATTCTAAGCTCTCTATTCCGCTGCTTCTTCCGCCACATTGGCAAGCGATTTCTTTTCTTCCCAGAGCATAAATCACTACTCAAAACGAAACAAAAAAAAAAAAGAAAAACACACTAACCAATGAGGAGCAAGCACCCTGTAAAGGTGAGTTTTCCAAGCAAGTTCTAAGTGCACACACACACACACACACACACACACACACTCTCTCTCTCTCTCTCTCTCTCTCTCTCTCTCTCTCTCACTCTCACTCACACACACACACACACACACACACACACACACACACACACACACACATATATGCACATTAACTGTTTTCCCACATCTGAATCACTTTTAGCGGAAGGACGTTAAACTGAAGAACAACAACACATGCACACACACACACACACACACACACACACACACACACACACACACACACACACACACACACACACACACACACACACACACACACACACACACACACATTTTTTCCCCAGAGCGCATGACACTTAGTATAATGACTGATTTCCATGAGGATCCTGTTTTCCCCGTTTACGCGAGGGATCGTGTCCCCTGGGTTTTGTTGTTGTTGTTGTTTTAGGTATTAACTGATTTTTCTTGTACTTTTGAGGAAAACAGATAATTATACTGAGGAAAAGAGAGAAAAAAAATCAACAGGGAAATGTGCCATCATAGCTGCGTTCCCTCTTATCCGTACATGCACACTGATGTGATTGTGATCACTTCGTCAGAAGAGGGATCACTCCCACAGTGGGAACACAGGGCCAAGAGTTGTGATCGTTATGGATGACAGTGATAATAGCTGTTTTGTCTTTTTATTGCTGTTCTCCAAAGTTCTGACCCTTCAGATGACAGCGATAATAGTTATTTTCCCTAGTGTTGCGGTATCTCTGAGGATCACAGCTGTTTTTACATTGGACTGTAACTTTTTTCCCACGGGACAACAGGGGAAAATGGTCACGATCTACGATCTGTGGAGGTAACATCAATTATAGCAGTTTTCCTGTTACTGCAGTTTCCCTTGTGAACAGCCATTTTCTTCAGAGGAACTATAGTGTGCCTTTGGGATAGTAGCAGTTTAACTAATTTCCACGTGAGTTTAACTAATTTCCACGTGACCGCTGTTTTTCTGAGAATCGACACCGGTTCTCCTCGTGAAAAACGGGGGCTAACATCAGTTTGTGACGCGACTGTAGTACCATAATTATTATCGCGATAGATGGTAGAGAGCGTCGCCCTGTCGGACCGTGGACAGTCCCCACTGGTGACGACGTAATAAGGCAATTTTGAGTACCTTCACGTGACATTGGAGGTTACCAATCGTTGGCCTACGTCTTAGTGTACAGTGGGTTTTCGCCCAATCACAGGCCTCGGCACAGAGTTGTTTCCAATGTATCCCACGTGATTTGGACGGCTCATACTGCAGTCAGTTTGGCTTCTGAGGTGTAGCGTGTTGGTGCGTGCTGTGCTTTCTGCTATTGGAGTTCTTTTCCTCCAGCAGGAATTCTTATCTTCTTTTCTTCTCAACCTCCCAGCAAAAAGTAATTATTATTCTTTTTTTTTCAGCGACTTAAGATTTGAGGCAGAATTTTCATTTAGTGTCTCTTTCTGAGTCTGTGTCGTGGTCAGCTTTGTCACACAGAGAAGCCAGTGTGAGCCATTTTGTCTGTGAGAACGCCAGTCATGCCGACACAAAGGAGGCCTCTAAACTAGGACTTTGTCAACCTAGCTTTCACAATGAAATGATATACGTTTTCACTGCATTTCTAGAAAGAAGACGCAGATCGCTTATGATTATCAGCCAACTTGGATAAGGCGAATATAATGATCTTTAGGATGGGTGGCCACCTATCAGTGCATTCTTGTTCTATGGAAATGCAGATGTTCAAATGGTTAATTCATTAGAAACATTCAGGAATGATATTTTCACCAATATTAGCTTTACGTTACGCATGGGAAGAATCTTCCAAAAGTGGAAACAAAACGTACTATTGAAATTCTAAAGTCCCCCCCAAAAACTAGATTGTACAGACTGGCATGTCTTGGAGAATGTTCTATGCATAGTTAAAACCTCTTCTGCATATGCAGCTGATATTTGGGGCTTACATGAAAATTCACAGACGGAAAAAGTGCATACGTATACATTGACGCGTTTCCTTCAAGTACCTATTCATTCATCCAAAACTGTTTTATATGGAGAGATGGGCAGATACCCTTTGTGTATAAGTAGATGTGTGAAATGTATTAAGTACTGGTTAAAGGTCTTGAAACTACCCCAGTCCCGTTTGAGCAGGCAAGTCTATGATATGTTTTCACAAATAGAAAAAAGGTAAAAAGAGAGAGAGAGAGAGAGAGAGAGAGAGAGAGAGAGAGAGAGAGAGAGGAAAGAGACGTCTACTACATTCAGAGCATTCATTTCATAGCGGCGATGTGACTTTCACTTTGCAGTTGGCCTATTCTCAAAACTTCTAAAACTATTGAGAGACAATTGGCAGATCTATAGTGTATAGTATTCAGAGAGAGAGAGAGAGAGAGAGAGAAGTCCTCAGTCATTTTTTCTTTTGCCTTTTTAATATATTTTCCTAACATATTTTGGTGTTGAACAGTAAACCTTGTAATCACAGTTGTCCTGTAAAGTTGCCCTACACACACACACACACACACACACACACACACACACACACACACACACATTTTTTTCTCCAGAGTGCATGACACTTAGTATAATGACTGATTTCCCTGAGGATCCTGTTTTCCGCGAGGGATCGTGTCCCCTGGGTTTTTTTTTTTTTTTTTTTTTTTTGTTTTTTTTTTTTTTTTTTAGGTATTAACTGATTTTTCTTGTACTTTTGAGGAAAACAGATAATTATGCTGAGGAAAAGAGAGAAAAAAAATCAACAGGGAAATGTGCCATCATAGCTGTGTTCCCTCTTATCTGTACATGCACACTGATGTGATTGTGATCACTTCATCAGAAGAGGGATCACTCCCACAGTGGGAACACATGGACAAGAGTTGTGTTCGTTATGGATGACAGTGATAATAGCTGTTTTGTTTTTTTATTGCTGTTCTCCAAAGTTCTGACCCTTCAGATAACAGCGATAATAGTTATTTTCCCTAGTGTTGTGGTATCTCTGAGGATCGCAGCTGTTTTTACATTGGACTGTAACTTTTTTCCCACGGGACAACAGGGGGGAAAATGGTCACGATCTACGATCTGTGGAGGAGGTAACATCAATAATAGCAGTTTTCCTTACTGCAGTTTCCCTTGTGAACAGCCATTTTCTTTGGAGGAACTATAGTGTACCTTTGGGATAGTGGCAGTTTAACTAATTTCCACGTGAGTTTAACTAATTTCCACGTGATCGCTGTTTTTCTGAGAATCGACACCGGTTCTCCTCGTGAAAAACGGGGACTAACATCAGCTTGTGACGCGACTGTAGTACCATAATTATTATCGCGATAGATGGTAGAGAGCGTCGCCCTGTCGGACCGTGGACAGTCCCCACTGGTGACGACGTAATAAGGCAGATTTTGAGTACCTTCACGTGACATTGGAGGTTACCAATCGTTGGCCTACGTCTTAGTGTACAGTGCGTTTTCGCCCAATCACAGGCCTCGGCACAGAGTTGTTTCCAATGTATCCCACATGATTTGGACGGCTCATACTGCAGTCAGTTTGGTTTCTGAGGTGTAGCGTGTTGGTGCGTGCTGTGTGTTCTGCTATTGGAGTTCTTTCCCTCCAGCAGGAATTCTTATCTTCTTTTTTTCTCAACCTCCCAGCAAAAAGGTAATTATTCTTTTTTTTTCAGCGACTTAAGATTTGAGGCAGAATTTCCATTTAGTGTCTCTTTCTGACTATCTGAGTCTGTCTTGTTGGTCAGCTTTGTCACACAGAGAAGCCAGTGTGAGCCATTCTGTCTGTGAGAACGCCAGTCATGCCGACACAAAGGAGGCCTCTAAACTAGGACTTTGTCAACCTTGCTTTCACAATGAAATGATATACGTTTTCACTGCATTTCTAGAAAGAAGACGTGGATCGCTTATGTTTATCAGCCAAGTTGGATAAGACGAATATAGTGTGATCTTTAGGATGGGCGGCCACCTATCAGTGCATTCTTGTTCTATGGAAATGCAGATGTTCAAATGGTTAATTCATTATAAACATTCAGGAATGATATTTTCACCAATATTAGCTTTACGTTACGCACGGGAAGAATCTTCAAAAAGTGGAAACAAAACGTACTATTGAAATTCTAAAGTCCCCCCAAAACTAGAATGTACAGACGGGTATATCTTGGAAAATGTTTTATACATAGTTAAAACCTCTTCTTGCATATGCAGCTGATATTTGGGGCTTACATGAAAATTCACAGACGGAAAAAGTGCATACGTATACATTGAAGCGTTTCCTTCAAGTACCTATTCATTCATCCAAAACTGTTTTATATGGAGAGATGGGCAGATACCTTTGTGTATAAGTAGATGTGTGAAATGTATTAAGTACTGGTTTAAGGTCTTGAAACTACCCCAGTCCCGTTTGAGCAGACAAGTCTATGATATGTTTTCACAAATAGAAAAGGTAGGAGAGAGAGAGAGAGAGAGAGAGAGAGAGAGAAGAGAGAGAGAGAAAGAGCGTCTACTACATTCAGAGCATTCATTTCATAGTGGCGATGTGACTTTCACTTTGCAGTCGGCCTATTCTCAAAGTTCTAAAACTATTGAGAGACAATTGGCAGATCTATAGTGTATAGTATTCAGAGAGAGAGAGAGAGAGAGTGAGAAAGTCCTCAGTCATTTTTTTGCTTTGCCTTTTAAATATTTTCCTGACATATTTTGGTGTTGAACAGTAAGCTTTGTAAGCACAGTTGTCCTGTATCCAATCTTCTGTGTACAGGTTTTCATAGACTACATTTGCTCTAAAGTGTAATACCTTCTCCAGAATTTCCTCGATGCTCAACAGTCTATGTTCGTTTTCTTTGATAATGTCCTTGATTCGTTCAAGTCCTGCCCATTAAAAAAGGTAAAATAATGTATGTGGCGTTTATATTTACTCAGTGAATTATTCCAATATATCATTTTCCTTAGCCAGCGTTTTGTGGTGTAAATGCACACACAGGGCCTTCTGCATGGACTGTTACTTGGACAACGTGGTGTTGTATAGCATTTCTGGTGCACATTGATGCGTATGGCTAATATTGGCTTCCATTATTTTCCTTTTTATTTTTTTCAAACGTTTTTTTTTTTTTTGGAGTTCTTCCTTTGCCATATGAATACATATAGGTTTATTCTTCGCAAAAACTTCTTAGGCAGACTATCTTACGGCTACACAACCTGACTCGGCATAAAACATGTTACATTCTCAAAGTACTGTTAGTGGGCGTATCTATAAATACTCGACCACTTTGGGAAGGCCTTGGGCGCATTCATTTTGGGTGTGCAGCCTTCCACCACAGGTGTCCGGCGTGAAAAAGGGAGATAATCTCTCTGCCCACCTTCCTGCGCTTGTCACTCGGATGATATCAACGCAGCGTCAGATTAGCGCCCCTACCCGTCCCTCTGCAATCTTTCCCTCCACCACCCACACTCACACTCCTACCCCTCCCTACCTACCCCTGGCTCCCCCCCCCCCCACCCTATCCCGACTCCCCCCCCCCCCCCCCCCCCCCCCCCCCCCCCCCCCCCCCCTCCCCTCCTGCCTGCCTTCCCTCTTTAGCCCTGGCTCCCGCGTGCCCCACGCTATCTGTTGTCAGCATCTGAAGTGGGTATGGATTAGCCTGTAATTAGCCGAAAGCCTTGAGGGTTTGAACACCAACCCGTCGCGGTCTGTTGTGACAGTCCGGTGTTGAGAGTCATTTTGAGTTTAATGAAGTTGGTTGAGAAGCCTTCCGCAAACTTGGTACACGGGGTATGACGTTTTACCGGAAACGCGGAAACAACTACGGTAGTTCAAGGGTTTCCGGGTGGTTTTCGGGGGTTTCCGGCAAAACGTCATAGGACAGGGTATGACGTTTTAGCAGAAACCCGTGGAAACGCCCGGAGACCCTTGAATTACCGAAAACCCATATAGACCAAATGGCAATATAGGACACACTCGCAATCATACGCGCGTTTGCGCGAGCACACACACACACACACACACACACTGAAACTGGAGCACGAGGAGGATGTTTATATTATGAGAGCTGGCCTGCTGCTGGTTAAAAAAAAAAAAAAAATGCATGTTACAAAATATGCATGTTACAAAATATGTTCTATTTTCATTTCCTCCTCGCTCTTCTGTCAAAACATTCATAAACGTATTTCACAGTCTATTATATAATTATTCATTATAATTATTTAGAAAGCAGATCTGACGTCGAACTTACAGTCCTAGAGACACGTGGAGAGAGCGATTCCCGCCACTGCAGCAAAATTTGGCCACATGCGCAGCAGTCGCCTGTTTTTATGTCAGTGATGCCAGCCAATCCGTTGAGGCTAGCGCTTTGCGGGAAATGGATTGCGAACGGGGGGTTCAGATTCTGTGTTTTTAGAAGGCATTGGTTCGCTCAGACCACGACGTGCGGCGCTCAAGGTTTTTTTTTCTGTTTCAAAGTATGGGTCCCGCTCGGACCCACGACGTAAGGCGCTCAAGGTTTGTTCTTTTTGACAAAAACAAAGAAGTGGGGCTATGCTATATAATATATGACAGTCATAAAATGTAGTGAAGACAGCTTTAAAACTTTTTATCAATTAAAAATGGCCTCTGTTGATCCATGGAGACCCACGGCGTACAGGAAAGGTTAATTAATTAGAGCGTCCACAGACATGTGTGTGTGGAGGCGTTGGTGTGTGTGTGTGTGTGTGTGAGAGAGAGAGAGAGAGAGAGAGAGAGAGAGAGAGTGTGTGTGTGTGTGTGTGTGTGCATGGGATGTGTTTGAGGGGAGGAATTGTTGTCCTTTAGGTTATGTGTATGTGTGTGTGCGCGAGAGAGAGTGCGCGTGCACTTATATGCTGTAATTGATGGTCTTGTTCCCAAGTCATCTTTTGAACATTCACGCATGCAGTCACCACACACACACACCACACACACACACACACACACACACACACAGGGACGTGTGTGCGTTCGTTCGTTCGCTCTTACCCACACGCATATACACATGTGTGCATGTGCACGTCCACGCCGACACACGCGCGCACATACACACACGCATACACATAAACGCACATGCGCACACTATATAGGTAAACACAAAACACGCAAAAATCATTGTTATATTCTTTGTTTAATACGGGTTTCCGGTATTTCGGGGGTTTCCGGTAAAACGTCATAGCGCAGGAATCAGGTTTGAGAATATTAGTGGTTTCAGTATCAATAGTAAATGATAATAACATTATACATAGCATTTTTAAAGCGCGTTGCTCAAGGTTCTGGTCGCAGACAATCCACAGCTGCCTATCGGCGCTTCATTCAGTCGTTTCCCGTGTCATCCAGTCAATATTGTTCACTCGTTCACTCAATTCCCTTACTTCCTTCATTCTTTCAATTTCTCGCGCAGGGTGTCTGGTGTGTGTGACATGACATCCATACCAACGGCCAAACTGACCTTCTCTTCCGAAAGTTGGTAATGGGATTTTAGTGTGCGCAGGATGCTATGCGTGCGTTCACACACGGAATCTTGGTTCATAGTCTCACTCGAAGGAGTTCGAGAAATGAGTAAGAACCAACGTTAACTCCCAGGGACTCCCCCCCCCCCCCCCCCCCCCCCTCCCCCCTTGCCCCCGTACCAAAACGGCCCAGCAGAGATTCGAAACTGCAACTCCAGGATCGCCAAGATAAAGAGTATTGCAACTCTACCCAAGAGAGTGTGTATTCTTTTTTGACCATATCCTAAACGGAATCTTAATTTCAGGAAATTTGTCTGTAGTATTAATTTCAGTCAATTTACATATATACCATTTGAAATCCATAAACAAAAGCTTTTGAACTTTTTTTTTTTTTTTTTTTTTTTTTTTTTTGTTGGGGGGGGGGGGGGGGGGGGGGGGGTCGTTTGTGGGCTAGGTATACTTTTGGAGAGTTTTTCTTACTTCCTAGCCAAATGTGTGTTTGTTTTGTTTAAAATAAAGTTGAAATCCTGTGACTTTTTTCAGATCCTTCTAGCGCAGGAAACTATCATTTATGTGAGTTCTTATTCCCGTCTAGTATTCTAGTATTTATAAACGTTGCGTCATCTGAAAACTGAACTATCTTGAATTCGGTGTCTGATATTTCAATACATTTTATAATGTTCATCTTCTCGAAGTTTTCCCTTCTGAAGTCTATCTTACTTTTGACATTAACGTTGTCCCTTCCCTCGTCTCTGTCCTGACTTCCTGCATTGATTTTCCTTTTCTTTTAGGATTACCCAAATCCTCTTCGCTCATCAGTTCTGTCTTGTTTAGTTTTCTGAGCTTCTTTCAAACTTTTTTCTTTGAAGTTTCCATCCTTTTTCTTATCTATGGAATATGTTATTGTCCTAGCCCTTATCTCCATCACTGGGGTATCTATCTGTGTCTTATTGTTTTGGATATCATTCACTTTTTGTCTCAAGTGCGGAACTGCAACGTATTGCTCCCTTTACTTTTTAACAATGGTTTCATTTACATCATTTCTGACTTCAGTTCAGTTTTCTGTGTCTTCTTTCAAACTTTTTTCTTTGAAGTTTCTATCCTTTTTCTTATTTATGGTTGTCCTAGCCCTTATCTCCAAACGACTTTGCTGAAAGTAGTTCTCCTCCCTCAACGTGAAACGCAAAATTTCTGGATAAAGTTCTCGTCAAATGTTTACAAGTCTTTTGTTCATATTTTCAATAACAAACTGGATCTCCGTACTGCTCTGCCTTCTACACTGAAGTTCTGTCTTTTGTTTTGTTGCTCATCTGTTCCTTCAACTTCGCTGAAGCTGTAGTCACGTTCGTCGCATGTTGATGAGTAGTCCCTCTTACTCATAAGGCTGGCGTCTGAAGTGGAACTGCTCATTATTAGTTATACATGATGTAACATACATTTCAGCTGGGTGAGAAATAGGCCTTTAGCTGATCTTTTGATCAGACACTAAAACTGCCTTCCTAAAAAGCTATCCTAAACGATCTTTGATCGTTCATCCTGATTCTATTACTTGTGTCTTGCGACTTCCGGCAGTAATTTCTTATGTGGTCTAAGTGGGTGGCTAAGATTGCAGGAGTACATTGTTCCTTGAAGGTGCTGTCTAGATGATTCTTGAAACTGTTCAGACCTGCATTCACAATCTTGGTGTTGAGGGAGTTCCACGTGTCAGCTACCCTGCTGACGAAAAAGTTTTGTCTGATGTTGAGTTTACCGTAATTGTTCATTGGTTTTAAATTGTGACCTCTAGTTGGTCCTTGGGTGTTGAGTATCAGGGGGAGGCGCAATTGTACAGTCCATGCGTAAATTTATATATATTTTATTGTATTATATATTCGAGTGATTTTATCCGCGCATAACTGTGCAGATCGTACCAGCCGCCGTGGCGAAGTGGTTAGCGTCGCGGACTCCCGGCTGGGAGGTCGTGGGTTCGAATCCATCAGAATCAAGTGGGTTTTTCTGCCCCGACCGGCTCCTACCCAGAGTTGAGTTTGCTGCGGATTCAGTTGGGAAGACTGGGACCACACAGTTGAGTTTCATCCACTTAATGGATGCGTTTCTGAGAGTGTTGCTCAAATTTCCTGACCAACACTACAGGTGCTGTATCTCTCGGATCTGGTTGACGCCAGGATATATTGTGAAAGGAAGCGTAGAGTACAGCCCTGTCATGTAGTCTCAGACCGAAATAGCATTATCTTGATTATCATCCTCATTCCCGTCGGTCAGCATCAAGAAAAAAAATGTCTCAGGTTCTGTGGGCCTTCATGCCCTGCTCTCATGGTGACCTCAATTTTTATGTCCTCTACACGTCTGTGGCCTTGGTTTGGTTCCGTCGGGGTCACCGGCATCAGCGAGTCCATGGGGGGTCATCGTCGGACGGACGTGGTGGCGCCCTCCGGAGGGAGAGCTCACTCATGCCGGCTCCGCGACTAAGCAATTATTGTTGTCAATAGGGGGCTTAGTAGGTGTGTCCTGCGTATGTTAGCTCAGAACAGGCGCCATTGAACACACCACCGAAGTAACTCGGCAGCAGTGCAGTGTCTCCTCCAGTGGGTTGCCTCTTGACGACTTGACATTGACTGCTCCCTGTGGATTGCTGGTGCCGGGGCTGCGGCAGGGCCGACCTGGCTGTAGCTGTGGACGGGGTGTCGGAATGAGCGGCGTGGGTGCACTGCCTCTGAGGTGGCGCAGAGGCTGGGACACACACACACACACACACACACACACACACACACACACACACACACGCAAAAACACCTATGCAGGTCGTAACAACAAATTGATGTAGCCTTGGTCTTCTTGTCGGTTGGCCTGACACAGCCTTAAGCCAGGCTGAAATAACGGCGTGAAACAGTACCGGTTTGGCGTGAGCCGCCAAATTTGTCCTCAGTTACTCTGCATGTTTATCACACTCTGCAGTTGCTGATACACACACACACACACACACACACACACACACACACACACACACACACACACAAAAATCGAATCATGTTGAACAATATATCGTTGGATTTGTTGCACCAAGGCCTATCCACTCGTACACTTATTGGATCGATTCGCACTTTGCAGCCCTACGCCCCTTTCCCTTCCCATTCTTACGGAAAATTTGTCTTGTTATTAATTGAACCCTCTCTCTCTCTCTCTCTCTCTCTCTCTCTCTCTCTCTCTCTCTCTCTCCCTCTCTCCCCCCCCTCTCTCTCTCTCTCTCTCTCTCTTGAATTAGTTGGAAGTATGATTTACAGTTGCTATTGTTTTGTTCATTTTTACACCATTGTTTTGTGTTTCAGGATTCACTATGAAAGATTTGCCGGCCAGAAGCCCTATGCGAGCTTACATCACGTAAGTCTGTTCTATCGGAGGTAGATAGGAGAAAAATTTTGATGGGGGAGGGGAGTAGTATACTGCTGAAACTTAAACATGGAAGAAGGGGGAAGTGAGCGAGTGTGTGTGTGTGTGTGTGTGTGTGTGTGTGTGTGTGTGTGTGTGTGTGTGAGAGAGAGAGAGAGAGAGGTTTAAGGGGCAAATCGTGCATGTCGGTGCGTCAGAGTGTGTGGAAGCGGAGAATGAGGTTTAGGAAGAGGGGTAGGAAAAGGGGAGAGGGCAGCGCGGGTGATCGTGAGGGTAATACGCGCAGAGGAGGAGGAGGGGGGGGGGGGGGGGGTATTGGAGTGAGAGGAAGGTGTGGTAGGAGGTGGACAGAAGAAGAAGAGAAGGGGGATGGAGGGAGAAAGGATAGCAAGTGTATGCAAAGTTTTGAGCTCAAATACGTGTGTGTGTTCATTTGGCGATTTAAAGCGCTTTTAGGTGCCTGAAACTGCTACAGAGATGTCTCATTATCATTATTCTTGTTATTATTTGTTACTGCTACTACTACTACTACTACTGCTACTACTACTACTACTACTACTACTACTACTACTACTACTACTACTACTACTACTACTACTACTAGTAAATGGTATTCCTACAGTCACCAGATATAAGTGCAACAAAAGTCACACATACATGCAAGCTAAAATTGTATTTACGATTTCTGTAGTTATTCGTAAATATTGGCGTAACAAAGGAAAAAAATGGGAGAAAAAATCGTTTCATTTTGGCCCACGAAGAAAGATATTTGATGTACAAACACACACGCGTGCACATGCACGATTCATTAAACATTTTGAAAAATACGATCAAAATAATAAGATTTAAATACGTTTGGAAAAATCGGAGCACACTTGATGTAAAAAGGTTAGGTTTTGTTGTTCGAGATATGCTTGAGGATTTATACCAGGTGTTTTGGAATCTGCAGAAAAAATTCTCCTACACCGTATTTCTGTGATATTGTAAAAAAAAAAAATAATAATAATAATAACACAGCATAGCGCCGTATATAATAAACTCGTAGAACAGAAAATACTTAAATATTTATAGCAAATTTGGAACGAGTTCTCACGGTCTAATGATA
This sequence comes from Conus betulinus, assembly GCA_016801955.1. NCBI lineage: Eukaryota > Metazoa > Mollusca > Gastropoda > Neogastropoda > Conidae > Conus > Conus betulinus. Next base: position 12,762 of record JADBJO010010441.1, on the reverse strand, counting down.
GACAAAGGGAGATACCCAAAGAAAACCGAAAAAGTCAGCACTACCACGAAAATTAGATATGAATTTCACTTATTTGATGAATATACATCATACAATTATCAAAGAACAACGTTCTCATAGCAGGTTAAAAGCGATGACAAAATTTTGAGAGGGAAAATGACACAGTGAGTAGAATATAGTAAACAGTCAAGACCTGCAGACTGTTCTTATGAAATACGTTTATGAATGTTTTGACAGAAGAGAGAGGACGAAATGAAAATAGAACATATTTTTAACGTGCATTTTTCAAAAAGTTTCCTGTTACTGTGTTAGTTTGTGTCATGTAGGTCTTCGTAATTTATGTGACAATAAAATTCCTCTGCTTTTCCTTCACACTCGCGCACCTCCTGGCATTGTGTGCAGAGTCAGGTGCTTTAACACCTGCAGACATAGCTGTCTTACCGCCACTCGTTCACATGCACAGGACTTCCTGGGTCAGCAACTTGCTCTCTCACCTACGTATACATTCCATCCACGTTCTTTATTGTATTCCTTCTCTCACTCATTTTTTCATGCAATTTATGAGAAAAGTCCAAGGGAAAGAATCAACATCAAAGCCGAGGGAAAGGGACGTAACCCTCCACAGGATGTTATATGATGCAGGAAAAGATAAGCCTCAGTCGATTATCTTTCCTGGATATATGCTGTCAGTTTTACAGGCACCTGCTACGAATTAAGAGTTGCAGCTTCTCGCATATATTTAGTTATGTTGTGATGGTAATATATTATTAACAGATGAAGGAGCTGGCTGTGCACCAAATCTGTGGCGAAGCAGAACAAAGCACAGTTTGTGACAGTTCTCGCCGTTTAGAGGCTCATAAAAACATTAATCGGGGGGCGGTGTGTATACCCTGGGTATCTTGGCACTCAAGACCTGTTGCGTCCTGCCTTTTAAGTTGTGATGTCTAATATATACAGATTCCTGTTAATGTATCATTAATAAGCTGCTGTGTCTGTTGCAGGGACCATGTCGTCGAGAGACACATGGGTTATGGGTCCCAGGGCTTGTGGACTCATATTTCACAGAGCCACGTTGGGTTCTAAGGCGAACCTTAGAGACTTCGTGGCTCTGTGGAACTCCCGCTCGCTCTGGGGCCCATACCCATGAGAGACTGGCAGTGGACCACCGCCATCAGTAAGTATACACGTATTGTTGGTAGTGATGTGTGAAAGTGACAGAATAAATGCTAAGTGGAGGTGACAAATCGATGAGTAATGCTTGATCAGTGTTGCACCATAAATTTCTGTGGCCCGCCCTACGAGAAATACCATCGTGTCTTATGAACCGCAGTATGTTTTACAAGATGTATGAGGGCACAGGAGTATTATCTAACAATATGCAGAGAATTGTAATGCACAGGCCTGTTTTATGGGCCTCACATACAACATAGAAACAGGAAGTAGAGAAACAAAATGTTATGACAGAAAATGCTCGTTTTCAAAACATTTCTGTTGTGATGTTTTGTTCACGCATCCACGTCGAGTGGTATGTATTTACATTAGATCTTTCTTTTTTTTTTCTCCCAAAGTTTGGGAAGTATAAACAGGTAAACATTGTGCCCTGTAGTGTGGGAAATGGATTCAGAAAGGGAACACACTCTTCAATTTTGTTTTACCAGTTCGCTTTCTTGAAATTATCTGCAGGGGGCCGGAATAGCTCACTTGGTAGAGCGCCGGACGCGTGATCCTGATCCTGTGCGTTCGAATTTTGGTTCTGGGGGATTTTTCCCTCGGAGTTAACGTTGGTTCTGACTCCATTCTCCATACAGTCCTTCGAGTGAGACTATAAACCGAGGTTCGGTGTGTGAACGCATGCACAACATCTTGCACACACGTAACATCCCATCACCAACTTTCGGAAGAGAAGGCCAGTTTGGCCGTTGGTATGGATGACACGTTACACATAGCATGCACCTTCCCCGAAGAGGAGTATGGCTGCCTTAATGCGGGATTAAAAAAAAAAAGGTCATACACACAACACTCCACTGCCTGTCTATACAGGCAGTGTCCGCAGGAGTATCAGCCTGCTTACGCAGAAAGAAAGAAAGAAAGATTATCTGCATTCGATGCCATATATGTTCTTGGAATGTTTTTTCCATTGATTGAGTTCAGCGATCGAAACATTTTAGGCGTTCTGGTTCTGCTAAAAAAAAAAAAAAAAAAAAAAAAAAAAGTCCTTTCCGACATCAATATTTAGAAAATTTATTTTGATGTACAAAGTGAAAAACCTTGCATTTTATCCCATTACGTCTCTCTGATCAGCAAGAATTTAATTCTGGACGGAAATTCACATCACAATGTTTGTAAAAGCAAGAATTTACTTCTTCCAGTGAATGTGTCTGACTGTCCGTTTCCTGGCTCAAAATATTCAATTTAAATGATACAATGGTTGGAAGAAGTGTGCGACGTTCTTGAGGTATATATGTCAGACTGTTTTTATACATATTTTTACCGCCGTTGGACAGGAGAAATGAGGTCAAACAGAAACAAAGCAGAATGGTCGGGGGGGGGGGGGGGGTTAGCTCACCAGGATATAGAATCTGTTTACTACCTATCCAGTGCCTGACTGATCTGATCAGAATCATTTCGTTATTTTCAAAAACGAAAGTTGCATAGGTCTACGTTTTCTCCATATATTTTAATGAGTGTATTAACGTTATCTTTATGACTATTTCTATTTTCTGACCAGTCAGTATGTTGTATCCTAACCTGAAAACGTACTTCCAGAGTTCGTTTATATGCCGGAAAATGCTCGTTTTCAGCGCATTCCAGTTTTATGTTCCCATAACGCCGTCCATGATAAGTGGAATGTAGTTACTTTAGATCTCAATATTTTTCCACAATGTAGAAAGTAAAAACAGATTATACTGTACACTTTTTATGGCGAGAGGATCCAGAAAGGGAGCACACTAGTTAACTTTTACATGTTCGCTGTCTTGAGATTAAACGTCTACAGTCGATGCCACGTTCTCTAAATTTTTCTATTGTTGCAGTGTCTGCCGTTACAAATGGTCAGATTCTTGGAAAATTCGTTACGCATCAACCCTTTAAAGATGTTTTTTTTTTTTCGGCAAACTTTCTATTATAATGTTTATTATTCCACGATCACCAAACTGTAATCACCCAATCTTTGAGCGAAGATTAGCATATATATAGCATATATATTAGCATATATATTAGTCTATATGTACAGGCAAGCGTTAATTTCTTCCAAAATGAGTGTGTATCTGGCTGACTTTTCAAGGCAAAATATCGTTCTGTTTGAAGTCATACGAAGCGTTGAATTAATGTGCAATGTGCTCGTGGCCGGTGCGTGTCTGAGATGCCCGTTCTGTTGGACAGGAAGAACGTGGGGATCTGCCGAGGGCGGTGGACGAGGAAGGTGAGGGTCGTGGGGCAGTGGCGGTGTGGGGAGTGGTCACTGATCACCGCCTTCCCACTGCCCGAGTGACCCCTTTCCTTGATCTAAGTTCACCGCCGACAGCTGACCCACAGGCTCCACTCTGATGGATGGACAGGTCAGTGGAGAGAGAGAGAGAGAGAGAGAGAGAGAGAGAGAGAGATGTTGCTCGGCAGTTCCAGCCTACTTTTGTAGCGGTGTTTCTTCGGCATGGCGTAATTGTTGTGCAGCATTTTTTTTTTTTTTTGTTTGGTTTTTCAGTTTTTGTTGTACTGCAAAGCACGATTTCTTGCGCTGCGTTGTGTTTGTCTCGTCACCTGTCAGTTGAAGTGTATTCTACTTTATTTGTTGATGTGTATTCTAATGTCTTTCTACCTTCATATCTCCAGATTGTGTCTCTGCTTGTCCCCTACCTCCTACGTACTATGTTGTTTTGCGTTGACTCCTTCACTTGTGCACAGAATGCAGATCTTGATGTAGGAGGTGTGTCTGACTTTTCCAAATTTCCGGATAAGCTTTCATTGACCTTTTTGGACACCAGAAATCCGCTTTGATCTTGCTGCTGCTTTTCGCCAGTTGTCAGGCGTACAGGGCATTGTATGCCGATCTCTGTACAGAATTCCCATCCTTTCAGAAAATGTTTACTGAACGTTCAAAATCCGAAGACGGAGTGGCTTATACAGCCTGTTGCCCGGGTGCTCCTTCTCAAATATCATCAAAACATATTCCATCAGATATTTCTGTTCACTGTGCTGAACTTACAGCTTTGGTTCTCGCACTGAAGATAATCACTCAATCTGCAAACGAGGACCTTTTGACCTTATTTTTGTCTGATTCGTTGTCAGCTTTGGAGGCCATAGCTAGCTGTAACCTCGATCATCCTGAACTGCTAAATATTTTCGAACCTTTTACTCGCTGAAAGACGTAGATCACAATTACATTGTTCTTGCTTGGGTTCTCGGTCATGTTGGCATCGACGCAAATGAAATGGCTAATTGTTTGGCCAAGAATGCCACAACAAGGAAACTTTCTAGAATATCTATCCCCTGCTCAGATTTGAAACCGAAAGTTAATGATTACGTTGGAGACCTCTGGCAGGAGGACTGGAATACGCAGATGGATAACAAACTTCTGCAGATCCGTTCAAATCTAAAAGAATTCCTCTCATTTACCTCCTCTAGTGGTCGCAAAGAAGAAACGGTTTTATGCCGGCTGCACACTGCCCGTACATTTTCAACTCATTCATATCTTTCAGAGAGTGAAGAAGTTCCGAGGTGCATTCCGTGTCATGTACGATGACAATGAAACACATTTCTTTTACTTGTTTTAGAGTGTTGGGACTTGCATGACGCGAGACCTAAACATTTTACAGCAGACTCCATGAAAACCTTGTTCAGAGATGTTCCACCTGACGTGATCTTTGAATTTCTGAGGAGATTAAAAACGTTTTTCATCTCGTCTGAGATTTTACAGTGGTAAGAGTTTTAACAACATATATGATATTGGATGTGTTTTAAAGATGTATCTTAAAGCCGTTGTGAGAATGAATGACTTGTGAGTTGACTTTAACGCGGTGACAGCCCTGTTATGGCCTTGCTGTCGGCTGGGCTATAAGCAACAAGACCTTACCTTTATCTTCACTTGCCGCCATCTTTGATTGCCTACAGCTCATCGCGAACATTATCCCCATCTTTGATTGCCTACAGCTCATCACAAACATCGCCATCTTTGATTGCCTACAGCTCATCACAAACATCGCCATCTTTGATTGCCTACAGCTCATCACGAACATTATCGCCATCTTTGATTGCCTACAGCTCATCACAAACATTATCGCCATCTTTGATTGCCTACAGTTCATCACAAACATCGTCATCTTTGATTGCCTACAGCTCATCACAAACATTATCGCCATCTTTGATTGCCTACAGCTCATCACAAACATTATCACCATCTTTGATTGCCTACAGTTCATCACAAACATTATCGCCATCTTTGATTGCCTACAGTTCATCACAAACATTATCGCCATCTTTGATTGCCTACAGCTCATCACGAACATTATCGCCATCTTTGATTGCCTACAGCTCATCACAAACATTATCGCCATCTTTGATTGCCTACAGTCATCATCACAAACATTATCGCCATCTTTGATTGCCTACAGCTCATCACGAACATTATCGCCATCTTTGATTGCCTACAGCTCATCACAAACATTGCCATCTTTGATTGCCTACAGCTCATCACAAACATTATCGCCATCTTTGATTGCCTACAGCTCATCACAAACATCGCCTCTTTGATTGCCTACAGTTCATCACGAATATTATCGCCATCTTTGATTGCCTACAGCTCATCACGAACATTATCGCCATCTTTGATTGCCTATAGCTCATCACAAACATTGCCATCTTTGATTGCCTACAGCTCATCACAAACATTATCGCCATCTTTGATTGCCTACAGCTCATCACAAACATCAGTCTTACTCTGTGTCGCTTTCCGTTGTTGATCGACTTTGTCACCATCCAAAGAAAAAGAATCAGTCAAATCCGACTTTCCATTTTAGCAAGATGGGACGTCTCATTAGCTTGCCATTGAAATAGAAAGTTTAATTTTGAGTGGACTAAAAATGGGACGTGGGATACGTTTCTCTCTCTCTCTCTCTCTCTCTCTCTCTCTCTCTCTCTCTCTCTCTCTCTCTCTCTCTCTCTCTCTCTCTCTCTCTCTGTGGCTCTGTGTGTGTGTGTGTGTGTGTGTGTGTGTGTGTGTGTGTGCTGTGCTGTGGCTCTGTGGGACCCCCGCTCATAGTGGGGCCCATACCTATGATAGGGTGGCTGTTGACGTCCGCCATCAGTAAGTATAGACGTATTGTTGGTAGTGATGTGTCAAAGTGAGAGAGAGAGAGAGAGAGAGAGAGAGAGAGAGAGAGAGAGAGAGAGTTACAAGAAACGTGCAATTGGACAACATAACAATTAAATAACTAGCTAATCTAAATATTGAAAGGTTGAAAAGATTAAAATCTGATCCCATAAAAGATTATGACAAAATGTGTGTTACTGATTCAAACTGAAATCGCAAGAAGTAAGATTGATAACTAAGCGTTCAATTTTAGTCCAAAATTTAAAAAAGCTAATCTGCAACTTTGTTGATTCGCATTACAGTGGATCGTCATTGCTGGAATTTCACATCTAGTATTGAGGCACTGTAAGGGGGAGTGGGGAAAGGGGGAGCTTTAATAATACAGAAAATGGTTATTAAAACAATTGAGGCACAGTTGGACTGATAAAAGATGTTTCAAACAATGTTGGAAGAAGGATTTATTTAAAAAGCTGGGACGTTTGTTTTTAGATACCTTTCGGTTGTGCAAAAGCATAATCATGTAGCATACAATTTGAATGGAACTGTTTCATGCATGCTTTTGATGTGAAATTAAGTCAATTGTTAGAGAGTTGGCTGGCTGTGGGTTTATGCCTGAAAAAAAAGTTTTAAAACCTAAACTGAACATTTGCAGAATGCTAGGAGAATGTTGGTAGATTTTCCAATTCAACGAACAGCTAACGTAATTGAAAATGCTGCCAATTGATCACTCGTAACGAGGAGGAAGTTGAACCTTTATATTCTGTGGAGTGACCGACCGTTGCGCGAGCAGAGTGCTCTTGCATATTTTCATTAACCCTGTCTCTCTCTCTCTCTCTCTCTCTCTCTCTCTCTCTCTCTCTCTCTCTCTCTCTCTCTCGTTTGATGACAATGTGATGAATCGCACGCATGCTCTAGGATAAAAAGAAAATCTAATGCTATTTTTCTGTCGTAACATTTCATTATCATAAGCTCTAGGCTACGGAACAATACTGTCTTAGAAACAATGTAGCGTACTCAAGTGATCAATATTGTGGATATAAGAAATTCAACACAAATAGCACAAATTTATTTCCTGATTTTTAAACAACGCACGCATACAGTCATGCACCCCTAATCCACCTTATCCATCTTCAACTTCTTCCGCTCCCCCTACCCGCACACACGTACGCACACACGCGTGAGCGAACACGCCCATATACGTATGTACGTACGCAAACATACAAGCGCGCGCGCACACACACACACACACACACACACACACACACACACACACACACACACACACACACAATTGTTTGGCATTGTATATCGCGTTTGTATTAGATATCCAGATTTGTTTTTCCATTTTCCCCCGTCTCTCTCGCCTCTGCTGCCCCCATCCCCTCCCTCCTTACCCCCCTCCCTTCCCCCCTTCCCCCCCTCTCTCTCTTCCTCTTTTCTTTCACACCTCTTTCTCTCTCTCTGACCTTCTCTATCTATCTGTCTGTCTGTATTCTTTTTTTCATGTTGGTAACTAATGAAGCGCATTATCAATGTTTCAGGTTCACAAGACACTCGACGACATGGTCCGTGATACCCAGACACTGGCCACAGGCACCAGCACCAGTTCAGACCATGTGTGTGTGTGTGTGTGTGTGTGTGTGTGTGTGTGTGTGTGTGTGTTTTCATTTTTTTTTTTTAAATGTTAGTACAATCAAGAGTTATCTGACAGTAAATTGGTTTCAGTCAGTGTGCGTGTGTGTGTGTGTGTGTGTGGTGTGTGCGCGCGCGCGCGCACGCGCGCGTGTGTGTTCTCTATTTCCGTTTGTCTGTGTCCCCTCTCACCTCTTTTGTTTCACTGTCTGTCTGTCTGTCTGTCTGTCTCTCTCTCTCTCTCTCTCTCTCTCTCTCTCTCTCTCTCTCACACACACACACACACACACACACACACACACACACACACACACACACATGCACACACAATTGTTTGGCATTGTATATCGCGTTGTATTAGATATCCAGATCTGTTTTTTTCCATTTTCCCGTCTCTCTCTCGCCCTCTCTGCCTGCCCCCATCCCCTCCCTCCTTACCCCCCCCCCCCCCCCCCCCCCCCCCCCCCTTCCCCCCTCTCTCTCTTCCTCTTTTCTTTCACACCTCTTTCTCTCTCTGACCTTCTCTATCTGTCTGTCTATCTACTGTAATCTTTTTTTCATGTTGGTAACTAATGAAGCGCATTATCAACGTTTCAGGTTCACAAGACACTCGACGACATGGTCCGTGATACCCAGACACTGGCCACAGGCACCAGCGCCAGTTCAGACCATGTGTGTGTGTGTGTGTGTGTGTGTCTTTTCATTTTTTTTTTTTAAAAATGTTAGTACAATAAAGAGTTAATCTGACAGTAAATTGGTTTTCAGTCAGTGTGTGTGTGTGTGCGCGCGTGTGTGTTCTCTGTTTCCGTTTGTCTGTTTGTGTCCCCTCTCACCTCTTTTGTCTGTCTGTCTGTCTCTCTCTCTCTCTCTCTCTCTCTCTCTCTCTCTCACACACACACACACACACACACACACTCTCTCTCTAATAGTGGATAGACGTTAAATGAAAGACACACACACTCTCTCTCTCTCACACACACACACACACACACATACCCACACTCTCTCTCTCTCACACACATATACACTCTCTCTCTCTCTCTCTCTTCTCTCTCTCTCTCTCTCTCTCTCTCTCTCTCTCTCTCTCTCTTCCATGCCCCTATCTCTCTCTTAGTGAATGAGCGCGCACAAATGTGTGTGTGTGTGTGCGCGCGCGCGCGCGCGCACAATCGCGCGTGGGTGATGGTGATAATGATAATGAATATTTCTATAGCGCAAATCCTAGATTGGCTCTAAGCGCTTTACAAGGACTAACGAAAACACGCACGCACGCACACACACACACGCGCGCACGCACGCACGCACACACACAGACACGCACGCACGCACGCACGCGTGCACGCACGCACACACACACACACACACACACACACACACGCGCACGCACACACACACACACACACACACACACACACACACACACACACACGCGCGCACCCAAACCGCACACCCAGGCACGGAGAAGCAGATAATGCACAGCACACACAGAAAGCGGACACGCTCAACTACTCGCGTGCACCTTCACACACACGAAATACACGAGCATCATGTGAACTGCCTGGCCAACCAACAAGCATTTCAGTGTCTGTCACACACACACACACACATACACATACACACACGCACATGTGCACATACACACACAGACTTACACCTGAAAATTGAAACAATGTTTCACAACCTACAGTTTTTTGTTGTTGTTTTTTTTCTTTTTGTATTCCCAGTTTTTAAAAATGGGAGTACTTTATGATCGGAAAGGAGGAATACTATTCTGTCTGTCTGTGTGTGTATGTATGTGTCACTCTTTCGAGCCTGAACTATAGAACAACGATCTCTGAATACTGGCACAGTCTTGGCGATAATAGTGAACCTTTGTGTTTTCAAGATGACGTCACAAATAAACTGGCGGACTAGGCATAGCACTCTTGTTTCCATATGACCTGGAGGCAGCAGTACTGTAACGATGTCTCTGAAATTGGAAGTACTTTTTCTGTTACCACAAGGATATAATCTAACCATTTCTATTATGATGACATCATAAATAAGATGACCAGCCATATTAAATTCACCGCGTAACGTTGTCAGCCATCTCTTTCAAACTGGACATACTGTTACGTAGGTCTAATGGATTATTCCTGACGTTGTGACGTCACAAACAGGACGGCGGGCTACGAATAGGACTGTTTACTTGTAGATGAGCTGGAGGTTGAAGTACTGAACTGGTTTGTCTGAAATTTAACATACTTTTTTTACATAATGCTAAGGATTTTATCTCACCATTGCATGATGACGTCAGAAACAAGATGACTAGCTGGCCATATAAATGTTTTCCCAGCTAAGAACAAAATGCACTACCCAAATTCTCAAGCGATCTGTTTCAAATGTAGCATGCTGTTTACGCCCGTCTTATGGATTATACCTGACGCATGATGATTTCGGAAAAGAAGATGGTGCACCACATCTGATGACACTGGGAATACATTTATATGTTTTTTACAGCACTGATCATCAGAGGCCATTTTAACGTCATCGTCTTTTTTCTGTCATCGTCTTCTTCAACTTGGGGATTTCTTTCTTTATATTGGTACTTTCTTGCCATGCTCGATTAACAGCCCTCATTTTAAACTGAGGGTCTGGCAACTGTCTCATTGTTTAAGTTTTCTGTATTTTGATAAGTTTTCTGTATTTTGATCTGGGACAGGATGACTGGAGGTTGGAAGCCTTGCCGGCTCCTTAGTCTGCCTGGTTAAATCTCAGCCCTGCTTGTGTTTGTGTGGTAGGGGAAGGAGTGGGCGCAGACGGGTATTGGCTGTATGAATCAATATATTATTTTTATCAATTAAAGGTTAAAAATGAAAGGAAATTTGAACTCACCTCTCCAATAGCATCTGCTGGCAACCTTTGAGTACGTCTTGTCACGTCCGAAGTGGCCTCCTGTTAATGCTTTCGTGACAGGTCTGTAAAATATTGTTGACCCTGTCCCTCACTAACACTTCTTTCTGTCCAGGCATCAATTTGCAGTCTGTGACGCTGAAAACCCTGGCTTTTCTCCAACAGTTTGCTTTGGTAGTTGAGCGTTGTTTTGCGTGAAGACTGTTAGTCCATTTTGGACATATGTTCGTCTTCAAATAATGTAAGATCTCGTCGTAGGCGGTTTGCTCCACCTGATAGCAAACTATCACTTCTAAAGACGTTACGCCTTATAATAAAGAGAGAGAGAGAGAGAGAGAGAGAGAGAGAGAGAGCGAAGACCGGATGCCCCCATCCCTCTCTACCTTCCCCTCAGTCTTTGTAACCTATTGCTTTATGAAATTCAAAGCACACCTCCGCCTTTTGTTTCTTTGATGACGACGGAAACTGTCTGCTCAAGATTAGAACAGCCTTTGGTTAAATACGCCTTGATGTACATAAGAAAAAAGAAGTTTGCAGTTTATTTCACTCATGACGGCATTCGTTTTTCATCAGTTTTCACAAGATATCCGACAGTTTTATGTTGTCATTTTCAAAAAAAACAGGTGTAAGTCTTAAATCTTTTTAACATGCGTCGATAACAACTACATCCTGTCGGAATCCTTTGTCCTCAATGGTGCCTTGTGTCAGTTTCAAGTCGCCCAATCTCACCAGTATCGGTGTCGTTTGATGACAGTTTCGAAGCAAGGTCGGTTGTCGGTAGCAAACTTCCCCGTGTTTGATTTACTTTTCTATCGTTAAGTGCTGTTCAATGGACAACAAAGTTGGCCGACATGTCGGCAAACTCGAATTGGCTGACAAAATCGGACCATGGGAACACACTGACACACAAACATATATGCACACGCAGGCGAACTCATGCGACAACACGCACAGACATATAAATACCCTTTCTCAAGCTCATTTTTTGTCTCTGTTTCTGTTTGTTTTAATTTTCTGTTTTTCTGGGGTCATGTCATTGAGACCAAGTGCCATTGTGATCAAGTGCCATGGTCATGTTATTGTGACCAAGTGCCATTGTGACCAAGTGCCATTGTGACCAAGTGCCGTTGTGGCCACGTGTCTTGACCAAATGTCATTGTGACTAAGTGTCGTTGTGACCAAGTGTGGTTAGTGACCACTGGTCAGTGGCAATGACCACTGGTCGTCTGCATTGTACAAGGTTCACAAGCACTCAGGAGACATTTATTAACTGTAAAATAATCGAAATATCCGATTTACGTCATAGTGATCACTGTTAAGTGCCACTGACCACCAGTCATCTGCATTGTACAAGGTACACAGGTACTGAGGAGACACTAATTAGCTGTAAAGATAGTTAAAATTTTCTGATTTACGTCAGTGACACTGACCACTGGTTGTCTGCATTGCACAAGGTATACAAACACTCATGAGACACTAATTAACTGTAAATGGTCGAAATATCTGATTTACGTCATAGTGACCAATGGTCAGTGGCACTGACCACTAGTCATCTGCATTGTACAAGCTAAGGAACACATGTACTCAGGAGACTATAATTAGCTGTGAAATAGTTAAAGGAGGCAGAACAGGACGAAGCAACAACGGTACTTGGTCACAACGACACGTGGTCACAATAGTTTTGTCACAACTACGCTTGGTCACATTGGCACTTGGTCACATTGGCATGTAGCCATCTTTCTTTCCCACGCATGCACTGGCGTACTCACACTCCCGAATTGACCCACGCGTGTAAGCTAGCGCGAGAAATGTTAATACGTATCTGGGTTAGTGTGTGTGTGGGGTGTATGTGTGTGTTGGGGGGGGGGGGGGGGGGGGGAAGGTGGGGGGAAGTAGGAGGCCCATCTATCGAAAAGAGTCTAGAACTACACTTT